>JAMKCH010008776.1:0-30824 GCA_023653785.1 Ophioderma brevispina
GTCCATACAACATAAATTGAGTCTATGTGCAAGTGCCTAAACATGTAAATTTTCGCTACTAACCAAGACTATACAGGGTGAAAGTGGCCCAACTAAACATTTACACCCTTTCACTAATTGAGGTTATCTCTTAATCTAGGGACCAAAAGAGATGGAGTAAACGACAATCTATAGAAGAATAATTAGGCCTTTATACAGCACATAGTTTTTGCAAAGATTGACGCAAACAATAATTTGTTTTCCGAATGTTGCATTTTGGCCCCACTCTTTTATTTTGATTTAGACGTCGAGAAAACGTGTTTTGTAAATTGGTGTGTTTATTGTACGTGCAGGTGTCTACCGTGTAATGTTTTTGGTGTTTGGGGATGCTTTTAACAAACACGGCCTGAATGCGGAGAAGGTCCGCACAAGTCTTCTTCCAAATCACAAACCAGAGAATATAGGCACACTATTTTTTCTCTATACTTCAGCGAGTCAAGTTAAATGGTTGGAAGAAATATACCTGATATGGTCCGAGGAGTGGTTATTTAAGCCGGTTTTGATCTTACTCGAGAAACAAAGTTTATTATTCATGATTCATTAATTCAGAAGATAGCGTTGGAGTAGCGGATATAAAAAATGCATTTTTTCAAAGGTACGATCAGGTCTGGTTATGGTTTTCACTAAGTTAGTTTCGGTTGCAGAGCAGAGTATTATAGTTTCACCGGTGGGCACTCGTGCATATTTTCTTGTCACTTTCACATTTAAAAAATGGTCCATTTTAAAAAAAATGAAATGTTTTAAAATAAATTTCGTATCATGCAGTGTCCTCTTTACTTTCTGGCTTGTTCTACTACCCACTTTAAAAGGAGAACCCGTACAACGAATAATAATATACAAATACTCTTTACTTAAATATTTATTGATCACATATCGAGTTGGTTTCATCTAAAAACATAATTATATTAACCATAAGAATGAATTCAAACCAATCTAGTCTGACCATGCACTATATATTTAAAATTCTCGCGCTAAGTGTTAACGTGTTATGCGAACCGCCGGCACGTTTGCGTCATACAATGCATAGGAAAAACAGTTCTTAAAATGTGTTTTTTTTGCAGTTTTTACACCATTTCGATTATAACCCTTCATTGTAGTTAATAAATATATTCAAACAATTTTGATATGTCTACCCACATTTGAGAAAAAATATGCATAAGAAAAAGTGAAAACTTTTTTGGACCACTCTGTATAGTTTGAATTGCTAAGTCGAACATCTGCAGACTTCATACATATAAAATGTATTGCACATATTAATGTACGAAAGAATCACGAATAGACCTCGTCGGCTGCATCACATACTGATCTATCTCATATTTTTGACATTTTTGAGAAAATTCGGTAGTGGGTTAATATGACGTTGAACTCTTCATAATTACAAAGTTTCACACTTGGACTCTCCCTAATTAATGAGAATATTAATTAGCAAATTTGATCTATTGCATTTAATTCAATTTTTGTCACATACAACGTATCTGACTTAGATCACTATGTGATACACTAAAAATAAACTACATGCGTACTTTAACACGACGATGATACGTTAAATTCCGAGCTATCTGTGTTCTATCTAACATGAAATCGAAAGCGATAGATACTAATATCTTTATACATTACCGATCATATCAAAACTGCGTCACATACAGCGCTATCTGACAGGATCACTATGTGACGCATGATACAGCTCTTTGAAAGGCTCATCTATTATGACAAAACCAGAATAAAACAGAAATTATCGTGGGACACAATTTTGACAAACTGATTTGAATATTTAGTCCACTAAACTACATTCTGTGTAAATTACACAAATACATTGCGGGCAAATATTACTTTTTCTACAAAATCTGTTTCCTGTCTTTCTATGGAGAATGGTCATATAGAGGCGCGATAACATACAATATGACCTTTGTAGGCCCCAATATGGCCAAGATTCCGCAATGGATTGTTGAATTTTGCAGAGGTGATAGCTCTTGCATGCCCCTATTATTCGTGTAAAATGACTTGTATGTCGCGACACTGTCAGTATAGCAAGAGTGTACTGCAAATTACACTTTGTGCCTCCGCACCACCTGTCTATTCGCATGACCACTGGACTTCTACAGTGGTCCCCCCAGCTACCCCTATGTTTTGGTTGTATGCGGTTGTGCACCTGGTTGGGCCTACCATTACTCAGTAATACAAGCCTTCATTTACTAGATTTGTCAAATACACCTTGTTTTAAAAACTAAACACTAGTTTTCACCCCTTTGTACCCGCGGGTTATCTCATACAAAAGATGTTCCTTGCTGATACGAGAATTGCGCCCTTTTTTATACATCCAGGTGATGAATGCGGTAATACTGGTCTATCGTGTTCTATCCTCAGAAATTGTTTGGAAAAACAAAAAACAATCCTTAGCAATATGATCTATAATTTTAAATACAACAGTATTTATTTTTCACTGAATTAAAAACTAGTTTTCTTGATGATATTTCCTTTTGCCTGGTAAAAATAAATGAACGCATCGGTTTATGTTCGAGCTTATTACGAAGGGACAGATTAAGAAGATTGTCAATTGCGATTTTCTCGAACGTATTTTGTGAGATAATCAGTATGTGATTGAAAGCGACCGACTAGTTACGGTTGAAATCACTCTTACTTTGCAGGTTCATGCCATCAATATTCAAACCCACCAAGGACAACCGACGCGGCGCGAGTTGACCGCCTGTAAGGAACATTCAGGTGCTTTTCAAAATATTACTCCTCATAGACATAGCACTAAGTACCCACAACAACTTTCTCATTTCAATCTCCGCGTACATTGCAAATACAAATATTAAGAATAACGGCATCGATACTTACATCATGACTCAAGCTGTACAGTGGGAAGTTGCACTGATGACGTGTCGGTCTTCAATCAACTACGTATTCAATTATTAATAAGATAATTGGGGGGTTTAAGCTGGTTTTGGGACTTATGGAAAATGAAATTTTGGCAGTTTTAAGCCCTCACTCCTTTATGAAGACAGATAAAACATCGAACGGTTTTTGTTCATTTTTCTGAGACATCACAGCTTTCTTTTAAGAGTAATCATAATTTATTGGGTGTGGACTTAGTGATGCCACATGCATTACATTCCATTCAAAAATTACCTTTAAAAACCTACTATACTGACAGGTGGTACTTGCTGGGACAATCTCATATGCCCGTTGTGCTGTAGATAGGTACTGCATCCACCGCTATCTGTTTTTGTTTTAATTGTTGTTTTTTTCTGTTTTTTTGGTTTTTTTTTTTTTTTTTTTGCTGTCCTTTCTCATTAAACTAGATACCTCCGCCGCCTGCGTGACTCATAGCTGAGACTAATCAAAATGCTGTATTTGCATTAATTTTCGACTTGCCGACTACCCATAATCCCTCACAGTTGATCATCGCAATTCAAAAAAAATGCGAATTTGCTGCAACTTTAATCATATTTTACAAAAATTTCTAAATGGGTTGTCCACGAAAGATTATGTCACATTTGATGTAGAAATATGTCTTTAGAGATTACGTTTTGTTTTCAGGTGGCAACCCCTAGGTTTTAATGGCATTTAAATTTTGCTTTTGTCTTGCACAGTTTAATGTGTAAGCACGTGGTGAAAGCAATTGGCGCTGCGATTTCCACTTACCCTTTTGAAAGTTGACTCGTTGTCAAACGATTGTAAACGTGTACACTGCACTGTAACATGGTGTATCGTTCACTATTGTCCTCTTCTCGGTATTTTTTGTTGTAACACCATTCCTAGGGAATCCTTACGCCTACGCGCTAGCGTATACCCTGGGACGGATCACATAATGAAATGGGTATGGGGTAAGGCTGGCGCTTCCAAACACGGGGGCGTTCGGTGACAAGGAAAAAAACCCCCCACCCCCTCACACAAAATAAAAAAAATAAAAAATTTGGTTAAATTTCAAAATTTTTCTCCCAAAAAGGGTCTTTAGGGGACAGTGGTAAACTAACTTCCAAAAATGAACCATTTTAAAACTTTGATTTTTTTCAAAATACATGCATGGGGCCCGGGGGTCTTTGGGGTGACATTCAAATACATGGGGTCTTTGGTTGACAGCGGTGCTGAAATTTGGGGTCTTAACTCTTTGCGTGATGCGGCAGGAGAGTACACTCGCTCAAATATGAATTTTGGGTCAATTTTTGTCTTTTCTTGTTATAAACACTTTCAAAATTATTTATCTATTTCATGACGCTGAAAATGCATTAAATGAGTCAAAGAAGACATAGTCCTTTTTTGTCGTTTTAGATGGCATCCCAAATGACCTACAATATTGAAAGCAATTCTCCAAATGCCACTACATGACTTCGGTGTTATCAGTAACAGCCTTACATCCGTCACCTCCAAGATGAAGTGCCCCCCCCCCTTATGGTAGCTATTACCAGCAATATGGTGCATCTCATCCCCACATGTCACTCAATTTTCTTGTACCTACTTGATTATAGTGTTCAACTTGTCAAAATAATAACCTCACCAAATTAAAATTTATTCGGATTCGGCCGGCCGGGGAAACGTCATGAGCTTAAATTTTTTGTACACGAAATCAATAGGATGTTTTTTTGTTTGTTTGTTTGTTTGTTTTTGACAAAAATGTGAAGACTGTCATCTGCAATTTGGTCAAAATCTGTCGTGAGGTGACTTCATACGTTTTGGCAATAGTTTTCTAATAAGTACCATCTCAAAGTCGTCCTCATTGGCAGGCATACCAACGTAGCCAAATTTGAACCGATATACTATGACTAGAGGGGTCAAGCTAGAACAAGCGACCAATATGCCAAATTGTCGTTAATAGAGCCTGGTTTGGTTGCGGTAGTGTGGCCACCGTGTCACCACCCCTCCTTCAACCATGTGATTCACCCGGTGATCGCGGGCCTTTCCCCCTTAACGGTTAACATAATGGTCAAGCAACGCTTTTGTCCCTCTTCAAAGCCAGGTGGCATTTCTTTTCATATTAGATAACTCTTTGTAAGTAAAGTATTGGCAAGTTATGCACGCACGAATTCGGGTCAATAGGTATACAAGAAACTTTAACTCAGGAACTGGCATCCAACATTACATTTTTTAGGGCGTTCCCGACATACATTGGAAAATACTATCGTACTGCAATGTCACGTGTTTTTTGTGGCCATGTGACTAAGTCAGTCCATAATGAGCAACGGCAGCCCCCCCCCCATAGACCCCTTGGATACCTGATAAGGGAGCCCTCTCTCTTGACATCAAATTTGAACATAAACGCACAAGTTTAATCTCAATCTAGATACCCAGGTTAATGAACTTTATTTCGTTAGAAAACGTGGGTTTTGCAGTCCAGCTAGCAGCGAGTCAGCAATTAACCGGGGGGGGGGCGGGGGGGGGTGTTCGGGATGAAGGCACTGTCAATACGGGTGAAGCAGATTATTAACCCTCTTCTAATGTTTTTCCCGGTGCCAAACCTAATAGTTAATATAATAATACTGTCCAATTGAATTTTCATGGTATTAGGATACATGATGATCCTAACGTGTTTGATAGGGATGGTGAACAATTTTGGTAAGATGCACACAAATGCCTAGTAGACTCAGAATGCCTCGGATACTTGACTTTGAAGAATGTGTACCTATATGGTCTGCCTCTGTCGTTGATCCAAAATGACTACACTTTTCATTACAAGTACATGTATATACGTGAGAATATAAGTTTACTACCGCAAACTTTCACTTACAAACTATACCAGAGAAGATAGAAAGAAGGAGATGGCTCGAATTTTGCAAACCGATTACCCAGGATTACTCTATTCATCAGCTCATTGTTACGAAACGTCAAGGGCCACTCGATTGGACTTTGAAGTATGTGTTTCACCGCCTCAAGTTGGGCCGTTCCGGGAAGGTTTCACAAAGGAAGTAATTGACACACTCCCACTAAAATAGCTATTAATTCCAGCTAAAGATCTCGCTGGCATGAACCCGCGGTTGTTATGACTATTTGTTATTTATTTTATCGTTGGCGAAGTCATTGAGGAAATCAGTGACTTTTTAACGAAGAAACAGCAAAATCGACCCTTTTTCGGTAAGCTAAACATTGATTCAAAGGTTTGGGGGTCAATCAAAGATGTTATTATGTTAGCCTAATTTACCAATATCCGGTTATTTCCTGAGAAATATGATATGATGAATGCTTAGATAATTCCTTTTCAGTACATCTCAACCATACTTTTTTGTGTCATAAAGTGTCCAAAGTGGTCCAAAATACTTTGAAAATGTGGGGTCAAAGTTGTTTATACTGGGAATGCGGGCGATTACGTTTCGCTGACTGTCACAACCATAGTCTGATAGTTGTATAGACCCCCTGTGCAAATCCCAATTGAAAACTGGTAGATGAATGTGTCGGATTTAATGACAGGTTTATGGTAATGTTTCTCCAGCAAGTAGTGCAAGCCTTTTGTCCAATCGATTGAATTGACGTTAAGCCGTTGAGATGAATAGTCGGTTGAACATTTTATCTTTTGAAGTAGCATCCAACCACCTCCTTCTTTCTCATCTTCCTCTCTCATAGACACACAGTGTCACACGACAATTATTTCACGCAAAAACAAAAAGATAAGAATATCAGAATTCAGAAGTCTGTCTTAGGGCATGGTGTATGATTAATTAATTTATTTAGTTATTATCATTGTACATTTGTTTCTATTAACATTGTTGTAGTCGCCCCATTTAGCACCAAGGTCCCCCTGATCGATGTTAAATGATATTTAAAGCACAACAAGGCAGAATGGACGATGTAGCTATATATTTTTAATTTCATGCAAACAGATGTTATGCCTAATGTCAATTAGACATCGTGCTTAATCTATATTACACCTGGTATTAATAAACATTATGAGGTATTTTGTAAGATAGATGGCTGCTTTTCAGCCCAATGATTTTTATAGGACGACATAAAACTGGTCTAGTAATATTGAATTTAACCATTCAGAGTAAAGCAATCATAGTTGATTCTCGTTTTGCTTTAACAGGAAACACCTGGATCAAAATCCCCGTAAGTAACTTTTGTAATGTCTGTTTTTGTCTGTACAATTGCGGTCAAAATTGCAACAAAGAGAGCTTCGAACAAAAATGGACAGTATTTAAAATTCACAATAAACCAAATGGACTAACGATTTAGATGATATCGTCGTGGAAACTACATACTGTCGAGTCACCATAATTTCGGGTTGTGAGAAAACAGCGTTTGAGTCATATTGAAATGCGTGTAATTAAAATAAAATGAAAAGACATGCCTTTTAATGGTAATGTAAAGAAGCGAATGATTTCTAACTATCGAGAATTTCAATTTCCTCGCAAATGATTGGAAGAATATACAGAAAAAAATAACATACCCCAAAACAGGTAGCGACATTAATAAGAGGCTAAAGACAAGCCAGGAAAATTGTAGGCCAGTTTTAATATGGACATTCATAGGAGGTTAAAGACATCCGGGTAATGTGTAGGCCAACATTAATTTTGCGTAAGGGAGTGTTCATTATTTACGGGGGGGGGGGGTGGGTGAAGGATTTCCGTCTTTTTGACACTGCTTTTTTCAAGTCCCCCCCATCTCAAGTTTCTAAAATTTAGTGTCTCCTCCCTGACTAGTAGAACAACATTTCAAGTCCCCCCCCTCGAATATTTCAATTATGCATTCATAAATTGGTCAATATCCCAGACATATTTTAAGGACATCGAGAGTGAGTGATTTTCCTTAGCTCTCCTTAAATGCATTGAATAGAGTGATTTTTAACTCCTCTTGGAAGATAATTTCTAATGTACATTGCAGTGGTATTATGTTCTTAATTTCTCCCTGCCCTGCAGTATGAGAGCTTTTTGGAGAGAATTACCTCTTTTTAAAAGGCAATAATATATCAACAATACATTTAAATATTCTATGATGACTCTTTTTACTAGTCTTCTTGACTGTCAAGAAAATGGTCGACGTCAATGATAGTGCGGGATTAATAGTGTTAGAACAGGCCTCTACTCTCTGCATTCTTTAGCCAGAATGATCCTACAACACTCGTCAGTTAGCAAATTCGTCACAAAACGGCCTGTTTTGTATGTGTGTGTCCGGCTGTCTACATATATGTATGCATTGAATGAAAATGTATTTCACCATAGAGGAATGTGTACTGCCACAGTTCCGTATAATTTTCAGTTCCTTTTAAATTTTCAAAGAATGGAGTGGCGTTGGTAGTGGATGCTGGTGCCGAACCGAAGACAAGAAGTGAAAGTGTGCCTGAGCGCGTCCCTAGCCATGAGCAATAATGGGGCGGGGTAACAGGCCCCACGCCTTTAGGGCCCTACGGGTTTTAGCATGGTTGAGTGCCTTCAGAGAGCTCTCAGGTATCTCATTATCTTTAAGCAGATTGGCTAAGCACTGTCGGAGACTGTCACTGTTATCGGTTTTGGGTTTGTCTTGACATTTGGTGGAGTCACGTAAACCTATAGGTGCGTTGTGAGTCAGGAATATTGTGACTGCCTTCTCAAAAGTAATGAAGATCAATTACAACAAGCAATTGGAAAAGTTGGTAGTAAGATGTTAAAGTGGTGCACCTAAGCGAACAGCGCGCGCAATTAATGAATAAATGGAAAGAGGTACAGGGTCCAACTTTGGTGCCCATGACGGCGGTTCTCCAGGGGGCTGAGCCACCTCGAAGCTTTTGGTGTAAGCATTGTAAGCATGTTTAAGTGCCCTCAGAGAGCTCTCAGTTTCTCATTTTCTTGAAGCAGATGAACTCTTTTTGAACTATAATATTGCTTACTGGCCAAAATGGATCTATGTTCAGGGACATTGAGGCTATCAGCGTTTACTCCCTAAACGTCCCTAGCAGGAAAAATTTGACATTTCACCGCAACAAAAAATGGGGAGGATTCCTCACGTTCGTTCAACCGTTGGCCCAACGTTTTGTGTACAATGGTTCAAACTGCTCCACGGTTGCCATCTGGGGTCCGTTCCCAACACGTACTTACGACAATGGTTAGCCTTAAGAGCCTACCTTTATACTAAGAGTAATGGCGTAACCTCACGACTAAGTTCCATTACTGCGTTCCCGAAAACTCGTAGAAAACTACTAACAACTAACATTTACGACGAGGTCAAAGGCGATTACTAGTATGACTTAATGTACCACAACTATGCATTGCACGCTGTTCCCCAAAACTTAACACGTAATGCAGTTGTGAACTTAAATCTGACCAAATGTTCGCACAAAACTACGTCTACTCGGGGAGGGTGACTTACACACACGTAGTAAGCTATGAAGGCTCATGGCTTCAGGTTTTTCGAAATGTAATCTTGGGGTGTATTAATTAAAAATGGTAACTAGAACCAAATTTTATAAGTGACTAAAAATGACAATTCATTTAAGTTTGAGATGAATCGGATTTTCCATGTTGATGAAGGTATACATTTATGTGTAGTTTAATGGTGCCATAGGATAGGCCTATAGCAACAATTCCGGTTCCGGAATTTTATAACAAAGTTGTGATTAGCTATTTACCCAGAGATTAAACTTAAGTGACCAAGGGGTTTCCTAGGGATCCTCCAAAATTTGTTTTCGCGCTGGCCGCTTTCCGCCTGGGTTTGCGCCGCCGAAAATTTGTCATTTGTTTGAATTTTAATGCGTTCTTTTGATATCAAAAAAATTTAAAACGGCCAAGCCCGTTAGAGTAATTAGTGAGGGTCCCATGGGACCCCCCCCCCCCCCCCTGGCCGGCACTAACAGAAGTCATTGAGAATGTTAAAAAAGAAACCAAGTAAATTTTTTTGCTGATATAGTCACACATACATGTAAGTAAACAACTAATAGCAAACATTCAAAATCATTAACCCTTTATGTGCTGAAAAACAAACAATTTATGTGGACGTGGCTAAACCGTCTTACCTGTACAAAGTCTATGGGAGGAAAAGACGTGTATTGTGCCAACACCCGTAAAAAATACAGGATTTCTAAAACTGCAAAGTTTTCTAAAAGTTTGAGTGTATGTAAGCGCAAGGGCTCATTTGAATTTTCCGTCTTTTTGCCCCTTTTTCGGTGGTGTTTGAAAACAAGTTTGCCCCTACTTTGCAGCCAATAAAACTTAAATTTTATTGTGATGTGGGGGTGTCTTATGATCTTCACATGTGTATAAAAAAAATTTCGTGAAAAATCCCCGGGAAAAGTGGTTTCCTTAGGGGCGTCCCCCCCTTGGGCACTAACGGGTGTGAAAAACCCCTTGGTCACTTAGTGATACTCAAAAGCTGGGAGTGTTAGTTTTAACACAGGGATGTTAAAATTTAACACCTTCCTGTAGCAAGAGAGGACCACAATCACCTGTGGTATTAGATTGCACAATTTCAGTGTTACATATTAACATGTTAGTGTTGTATTAACACAAATTTGGTGTTTCAATGTAGTATAAGACCCATGCTGGTGTTAATTTTACACCACATATCAGTGTTGATATTTGTAACACAGTGGAGCCAAATAAACCACTACTTGGTGTTAATTTAATACCCTCCTTGCATCAATACGGGACCCGCACACTGTGGTGTTTAATTATTAAACACTAAACATTGGTGTAACGTTATATTTGTAACGTTTGACATTTTAGTAGAACATTTTGATTTTGTTATTGCTTGCTTCTATTGTAACATGCGAACCTCTAACATTTTAAAAAATGTCATAAGCAGATAACAAAATCAAAATTAAAATGTGCAGCACACGGCAGCGTTAAATTCTATATTTCAAACACCAGAACACTGACAAGCTTGACACCCGACTTGGTGTTAACATTTGAAACACTCCATTTTGCAGGTGTATATGGACAAGCATTTGTAATGCAAAAAAAAAACACGATTTGTTTGAAAAAATTTCAGGGCGCCCCACATCTGGAAATCTCTGAGTAGGTCTTTAACACCATTTTCATAATATGTGTAGCTTGATGTAATCATGGCCAGCGGTGGTGGTCGTGATCTATGAGTATAAAAAAAGGTTCCGAACGACCAACAAATTCTGAATTATAGAAACCCACCGGATCCCTTTCCAAAAAGGAGGTTTAGAATCTATAGGCCTACACCATAAATGATTATCTCTACAAATTATATGACATATTGGAACGCCGTCTTAAAGGTACTGAAAAAGTACAGTAGATTCCTAGGATGGTTATATCTGAAAACTCTGGGAAAAAGTAAATTAATAATAAAAAATAATAATAATTTAAGAAAGTACAAACTACAGACTGTTACCATCAAGGTTATTGTTATAAAATTAAACGGAAAACTAGTAAAACAAAAAAACATCCTATTTGTCATGTTTGTCAAATACAAATAAAATGGCCATACTGATTCAAGCTGGTGATAAATAGGAAAAGTAATTTTAAAAAACATTTAACTTAAAAAGATGGTTTGGAGTTAAAAGGTATATTATTTCTTGGTGATTATATATGTATCAGAATTGATATCTGCAGAGTAACATGTTTGGAATTTTGAAGAGGGGTCAAGCGTTTAGATCGGATTTTTTTTTTGTGTAGCCAATATCTAAATAAAGTTTATTACTGTTAACATGGGCAAAAATACTTCGGACAGAGCATGATTATTTGCTACCAAGAAAATACCGTTTTTAAATGTTTTTGCCACCAGTACCACAACAACTAAAACTACTACTACTAAGAAGAAGCAATGCAGACATTTAAATTACAATAAACAATAAGCTAACTTAGATGCAAGATGATCACTGCATATATACAGAATATGTCAAAAAAGAAAAACCCTTTCAAAATAACATCCATTTTTGGCTACGTAGTGAATATATAAAGCTTTCTTTGAGGGGACCCTTTGAAAAACTCAAATGAAAAAAAATGGACAGGGAAATCGGAAATACAATAACCACTGTGAAATATTCCCCCCCAAACGACGCAGGACTACTTGTCCATTACATGAACCTATAGTAATGTATGGTAAATGAATACAAATGCCCTTGCTCATACCTTTGTTTACCTTACATAAAACAAAAAATTTAAGATTGCATTTTTCCCTTTTACCTATCTGGGAGAAAATAAATGATGTCAAAACTCTAACAAAGAAAACAATTTAATCTTCACCTTTAAAATAAAAGTATTTTAACTTCGTTATTGTTTCCAGCCATATTCCCATACAGACTGGCCTAAAATATTTGGAATGGAAAAGAACAAAACTTAATAGCGGCGGTGTGAAAACCTTACATTTTGGCAGGATTTGTTATCGTCAGCTTTGCTAGTGCGAACACCAGTGTACTAACTGCCTGTGTATATGCTTTAGACAATGGTCGTCCGAGTAATAATGCCTGTCCGTTCAGTGTCACTAACCTTTTAGTACATTCTATTATGCGAAAAGGACAACACGAAGCCCACATCGCACACCCTCGCACACATTCACCCACAAATACCCTAATCGTTTAATTCGAGATAGGCTTGGAGTAGACTAGTCTTAGAATGTACGTAACTCTTGATGCGTATCACGAGCTGAGAACCATCTCAGCAGGTGTTTGGGGAACAGGAGACGAAGTCGGACAATAATAGAAATCTTAGCTTGTGCTAAATCTTAGCATTTTTACGCACAAAGTTGGGGGAACGAACCCCTGGTTTGAATATATTCACTATTAATAATAGTGGGCATAAATATAATAAATGGATATTTTTTTTTCTAATTTTGTCAAAAAGAGTGGATTTAGGCCATTTTGGTTGCTAAAACAAATCAGCTCAGGAAAGCTTTTTGGCCTAAGAGAATTTTTAGGTCGGTTTTTTTGTTTTTAAAAATTAAAATGACTTTTGCACAAATTTTGTACATGAAATCAATAGGGATATTTTCCTATTTCAGAAAAAACCAAAAAAAAACGACTATCTTAGTCACTGATTTTGCTAGAAATCCTCAAAAGGTGCATTGTAATAACAGCTAAACACTTTTTCACAAGAAAAAATAAACAAGGTCAAAGATAAAATCTGTTTAGCCCAAATTTTATAAATTTAAAAAATTCATTTCAATTAAGGCAAGGCCAATACACAGAATAACCCAAAAAACTTGACCCAGATCTTATGGGGTACTGGATGTTGAAAGACATGTATTGTTTTGTAAGGTCAAGCCTTTTTTTATAACAGCAATAAACCTGCCAATTGTACTGGAAGTGTTTTTCATACCCACAAGGATGCTTTACTGTTTATTAACATAAACAACAGATAGTTGCAAGAGACTTGTACGATTGTGCTATGTAGGGCATTGTATGTTGTAAGGTCAAGCCTTGATAACAAACCAGTTAATAACAGCAGTTACCATGCCAATGCAAGTCCAGTGTGTTTCATTCCAACTTGTTGCTATTATTAACAGACAAAAGACAGTTGATTAGAAGGCAACTTCTTGTAAGTAAAGAGTTGATTTTAGTGGCTATGAAATCCGACCCATTAGGTGTGACAATGATTGCCAAGTCGCTTATGAGTGACTTACTCCCTCAGCAGGTGAAGAAAACATTTTATTATTTTAGGGCAATCTTGAACTTGATTACTTTGGAAACGGGTTTTTATATTTAGGAAGCAACGGAAGCAGCAATATACCAAATGCTTAGGTTGCTAGTCATATATGAAGTCAAGGTTTTTTTGTGTAAGATTTTGGCAAGTGACTAAATTTAACCACCAAATCCATTGACTTCATGTACAAAAGTTAAAGTCATTTACACAACCTAAAAAATCATTTAGGCGAAAAAGCTTCCCGGATCGTTTTCAGCAACCAAAAATGGCCTAAGAATCCAATCGTTTTGAAAAAAGATGCGTCACTTGCCCACCCCTACTATTATGTCAGATGCTTCCAAATTGGTTTCACTGTTCAACTGTTTTGATTGTATTCAGCTATATTTATTTGATTCACTAAGTCAACTGGTTTTATAGTCATTCCCGATAAAGTGTTCAGGTTGGTCATCCAAAAGACCAAATATCAACATTAATGAATTCATGAAAATCATTGAAAATCGTAAAATTTAATATTTTAAGACACAACGGAACAATGCATGGGTGATCTTCAACAATATCTGACTGTTAGTATTTGCCAGCGTGAACACTTAACACTAGAAATTGTTTACCTCAAAACACCAGATTTTTATGCAAAACACGTATTAACATTGACATGTTCTTGATTTTTTTATCGCATGTTGGAACATTCTCTACAGTTATGGTTGGCAATTTTGTATCCATTTCGAATTATGGTAACAGAGGTGGCTGCAAATTGGCGCATGTCTCAAAGAACCCCTACGAAACTTTAATCCCAGTTATTTTGTTTTGAACTTTATAATTAGGGAATTAGAGGCTGATAATGTCTTGTTACCTGTGACATGGCACTTGTGTAACGAGCAGCGAACATTTGAAAGAGGGAGTTGGGCTGGCGAACATGGCGACAAACAATAATATGGCATCATAAGCCTTATTGCTTGATCCTTTCTTGCCCAGTTACACCTTGTATTCAGAATCATTTTGAAAACATAATTTATGGAATAAAAATTTATAAAAAAAATTATAAACAAGGATTTAAACTGTGTATGACTATGAGGACACGAAAAATCGTTTTTGATCACTTATGGAGAATGGCTTTTAAAGTCAAATTGGGTAAAATATGTCAACGGGTATTTCAACAATACCTGGATTGGCCCAAGTATATGCCTGTGTTATTTAATGAGAAGTCCTCGTTGTATGGGGAGGAGTGAATCCGAGCCGTCAAATATAGAGATAGGAAGACCTGATTAGAGAGACTCAGTTCACACGCACTATACATTTCTGCTCATCAAGATACCGCATCCTCCAATCATAATTCACTTCCATTTCATATTTCAGCTGTCCTGAATGGTCAAGGGATTGCGTCGACCCAAAACAGCCAAGAATTGCCAATTGATGACGCTATACCGTATTGCTGTACGCAATCGGACAGGCCGGGGCCCCTGCCGGAAAGTAAATCCGTCGATTGAGCATTGGATTTTAAACTAACCGTATGAATTGAAAATACGGGTAAGTTATTAATCTGGGGATGACATCACATATCCCACAGTCCTGTTTTTTCCTTGGTTTTAACTGCTCACATGCGTTGGTTTCAACTTGTCAAAGTGGGTACTACAAGTTTTTAATAATTCAACTATGTCAACTAGCTTTGGTTAAGTAATCTTTTTTTAAAAACTGGGTTCAACATGGTTTCGTGGTTCAACCCTGGTTCCTCTCTGTCCAATCAGTTTTTGTCAACTGTGTCAATGTTGGTTTATTTGTCAACTTGTGTGTTTTGTTCACCTATCTCAACGGTTTTGTCCCTTCAACTTGATTTAGCTGGATGTGTTGGTTCCATTTGGGGTAATAATGAAGTTCAGACCTGCCATATCCAAGCTATCCTTCTAAAATATACCAAATGAGATGTAATGTGAACACTAGTATTTTAATATATAGTTTAAATTTTTGTATTTGTATCTCTTTAAGGTTATTTTTTTATTGTTTTGTTTTTTTTAAGGGTTCTACACTTATAATGTGGATTGGGCGCGAAGTTGCTTGACATTGGGCAACATATCTTACAAATATGGACCGTCTACAGGCGACCATCTCAAACGCTCGAGTCGTGGCCAGGCACTTTTCTTTGTTACTCACCAACTACTGATGAACTCGGTGTAAGAGTATGGCGATCTGCCTGTAATTGGGCACAGTCTGGGGCGCAGACAGCTGGACTTGCTGCCGGGTACCTTCCAGAGAACGAGAAGATTGGACGGATATCAGGTATTGCATATACTCGTTATGTAGCAATTTGCACCAGGATTTATCTAAGGTAGAGCCATTGCTTTAGCGTGGGATTGAATTCTCATGCTATGGCCAAATAAGTTACTATGTCACACCATGGACCTAATAAGAGGACGAACGACGCGAAAACCACCAATTACCTCATTCGATTCCCCTTCCTCTCGACAAAAGCTATGGCACTCGATGTGTATTCATGTGCTTACACCGAGACCGTTTGTGTTCTATATCTCTTGCCCGGTCGATGCAGTGACTATGTGGAAAAGCTGTCACAAAACTTTGGTAATTTGACCGGATGTTGTGCCCCGGACTGTAGGTTTTTTTTGACGTGCAAGTCATTTAATTTTCTCTTTTGGCAGTTTTGACCATGCCAAATAGAGGAGAATTTTTTTCAGAAAATACCGAAAACCCCATCAAAATCCATCATTCTTTTGTGGAGCTACAACTGAGAAAATGAGCTCGCATTTTGGGTGATTTTGTGAACCGTAAATTGTTAAAATCTTGTGAAATAACTGAAAATTTCCATCACTTCCGACTCTTGAGAACGGTGTTATGAAAGTTCAATTAACCTTGTAACAATGTATAACTGCTGAACTGGTGGCGAAGCGCGCCCAACACGTTAATTTGTACATCGAAAACCCACAAAAATTGTAATATTTTTAAACTTCGTTATTTGAATTTGTTTTTACCGTTGTGGCTGTTTGATAGCGGATACCATGTCGAACTGATTCCGAATGTCATTTTCAATATGAATTGCATGTGCATAAGTCATACGTTATACCTATTAATGTATAAATTTAAATTACATTAACCTCGTCTCCGAGGGGGGGGGTGTTACCGCTCTTTTCTATTCTTTCGCCCAACAAAACCCGGTGTCAAATGAGTTTAATGTAATTAACCATTGACCTTTTATGCTCCGTGTTCACGCCCCCCCCCCATTAAAAACACTACCGGGGTATAGGATAGGTAAAGGGTGATCCCAAGTGATGTAGGGTGTGGCAAGCAACCCCCTCCCCCCTAGCGTAAATCCCGGGGGGGATGGGGGGATTATCCCCCAATATTTTGAAGAGGGGGTTGGTCAATACTATCATCCCCCCCCCAATGTTGATACCCCATCCACGGGTTTTTGACCCAAAATAACCTCATATTTTACCATAAATATTTAAAAATGGGTAAATTTCTGCGCGCTTTGCGCCTCATTTTTTTCAAATTACCATTATATTTAATGATTTTAGCTTCTAAATAGCAAATTAATTAGCGCGCTTCGCGCCGCACGATGTGCTAGTAATAGGATCTTTTCAGCAAACCCCATTCATCCATAAAATTTTCACTCAACTCCACCCCCCAATGTCCAAACAAACCATTTAAGCCACTGCGCCCCCCCCCCCCTTTCAGGAGGAAATACCAACACGCCCATTACGACACAGGCATATCACAGACATTGATTTAGTTGCAATAGATAGGCAGTCCTCCTCTTTCCTTAATACCAAATGATTACCAAACATACTAACATGTCATAATGTCTCTACATGATGGACCTAGTTTACGTGTTCAATATTATTTTGGTTGATCAAGTAATTTGCAAAATATCAATGTTTCTTCCTATAGATGCAGTATATTTTAAAAAACTTTATTACCTTATAAAGTCATAGTGACTTCGTCGTTAGTTTCTACATATTTTTGTACCAATGGAAAGAGTAAAGTTTAATACAATTCTTAGGCTATACTGTAGGAAACACAACAATTATTATGATTGTCGGATGTTCACACAGCAGCCGACAACATCCCGCTGTCAGGCATCTTGTTGGATTGTCAATTAAGTTTCAAAAATAAAGAAAAGCTCCTACAGGGTGGTCAGAAAAACTATACAAAACCAAATGGAGAAGATATGTTTTGAAGCAACAATAACGGCATTTACCAATTAATTCCTGTGTTAGATAGTCTGTTATCAATTAGCTTTTCATTCGTTTTATTTTTTTTTAATAAATCGACATGCTCAACGCCATTCAATGGCTACAGTTATTTTTGGGAAGGTATCCATTTGTCTCTCTGCCGCGAACAAATTGCACACTGACTGACTGTACACATGAGTCTCATTACTACGCAGCGTAAGGGCTTCAAAATAAATTACTTGTTGATTTCTTTGGCGCCGCATTCAAATGCTCCGCAGGACAAGTTGTTGAACATGATAATGTAGAATACTTAGATTTAATGAAATTAACAAAATATACTTAGAATGAAAAATGTTAATACTTTATCTGTTATGCAGCCCTATACATGTATTTTGAAGTTTTACAACGTGAAAATCAAGCAAGTTGAAAGAATACTGGCAAATTGTGGCTTCAAGTCCAGAATTGATTTCATTAAATATTATTTGATATCTGGTTTCCATTTTACAGTCTTACCCAACGCTGTAACCAGACATTTCGTTTGGGGAGGGGGGACGCAGGCGATGGGATTATTTTAACTTTTGGGCATCACTAATAAAACACATTTGAGCAAAGGTGAACACAGTACCTGTTATACTGTAAATGTATTACTTGTTCCTGATCCTATTGGGGTCAGAGGGGGCAAAGATTTTGAGTGCGGATACCGCCCTTTACCCTACCCTCCCACACCCACCGCCCCGATCACCCACATACTGCTACTTCACTGGTGTTCTCTGAAATTCCTTCCAATGTGTAATAATGGAGGATTCTGCAAACCCAAAGCTGAACGTAAAACCAGAGTACTCTTTGGTTTACTTAGCGTGTAACTTGTTCGGGATTCTTTCACATTGGGTACTTCACTTCTGCAGCTGTAACTTTTGAACACGTTAATCAATTTTAATGCCGTAATTTTTTATATGAGAGGCTAACAAAACAGGAATGTACTACAAAAAGAAAATATATAATTGAAAAGAGGGTTTTCATGAAAAATCCCTCAATTTGGTTGTACTTTGTTTGACCACCCGGTACAACAGCCTTTAGTAGGCGTCTGTGGAAAATGATATTCGGGTTTTTTTAACTTGATAAGGTTTTAAAACAAAAAAATGTGACCGGTTAGAAGGTTTAGGTTGACGGTTCGGGTGGTAAAAAGAACCATTTTAAGAGAAAAAAAAAAACCCTACACGGTCATCGATTTCTGGGAATGCGAAGTAAATGTCCTTGTTTTGAAATGGCAGCAGTGCGTGACCTGATGTTGGTGTACTCCATGCACAGCGGGACTTTGGAAGACTTTGCTGGCTGCTTTTGGGGATGTTCATAAAGAAAATTCAAGCGAAGGACAGTCAGCTCCTGCTGAGAGGGTGATTATCGAATTATTAAGCCGGTAAGGGATTAATCAAGATTGGCCATTTTGAAGAGCGCCCCCAATTTTCAAAATTTGATATTTTGCACAGTTTACGTTGGTAATTGTCTTGGAAATATATCTGCGAACGAGAATGTATAAAAATGCGTATTGATCACAAAATAAAGCGATCTTGTATTAGAATTGGGATCCCAGATTGGACGTAACGGCAGAGATGGAAAGCTCGGTTATGTCCGTCATGATGAAATAGTGCCACCTCGAGAAAAAACCTCTAACTTGACTCTGCCCGGAACTCTTAAATCAACTAATGGATGAGCGTAGACACGTACATGGCGATTATTTCAAGGCTATTTCACATGGAAGGCCGTTTCAGCAGCAGTTGAATTAATATCGCGGGATCCACGATAATAATTATTCTAGTACAAAATTCCTTCGTTCGTGACACATAGGCATTTCGAGCTTAACCATTCACATGTATCGTTAAAGCCAGTTCAATGAAACCGTGTAAAAAATCTCCAAATTTTTGAAAAAAAATGGGCGGGCGCCCTCAAAAAAATGTGCTATATTGCTTAATAACAAAAGGTGGCAACGTAATAGGGTCTTTGAAACTAGTGTGTTGTTGGTCTTTTCTCTATTACGTCAATGGTCACACACACACACACACACACACACAGTCACATGAAACATGAGTAAAGAATTGAACTGAAGCGGGATTCGAACCGGCGACCTCTGGATTGCGAGACCAGTCCTCTACCAAACGGAGCTATTCAGCCTTTACGTTGAGGTCGATCCCTAGTAGCCAACCTCTTGACTCTAATTAGCTAACAGTATTTATTATGTAATGCCGGATCATATTGATGCAATCCCATTGAAATTAGTATTTTCACTCAAGAACAGAAGAGGGGAAAATGGTGTTTTAAATTTGACTGGATCATATTTGATCACGCTGATTGAAGAACAATTATAATAAACATGAGTAAAGAAGTGACTGAAGCGGGATTCGAACGGCGACCTCTGGATTGCGGACCAGTATATATATATACTATATATATATATATATATATATAATATATAGATATATATACTATATATATATATAAGATATATAAATATCGTAGAGGGCGGGAAAAAACCTCAATGATGATTTAACATTTAAAAGAACACCTAACATGTCGTAAAAACGGTTACATGAAAAAACTCATATGTAAAATTTTTCGAGAGACACCAAAAACTGAAATATATAACTTAAAAAAAAAAAAAAAAAAAAACGTTTTTCTTTTTAAATTCTTTTAGGTAATTACTTTAGATTTGAAATAAAGTGCCAATGATTTACTATCACTTTGGCCTGAATTTAAGCTAGAAACGATGTGACCAAAAGACATATGAGGTTTCAGCACTGGGGCACCCACTTTTGTAATATCGTCGCTGGGCGGGTAAAACCTCATATGAACTCCAGGGTCACATGCAAAACTCTTTCATAGGTAAAAAGATAGTTTAAAAAATGATAGTAAATCATAGCCTTATTTCAGAATCTGGAGTAAATAATTACCTAAATAAATTTAGAAAGGAAAACCATTCTTGTGCATGGCATTACAGCAAGTTATTCAGTTTTTGGTGTCTCTCGAAATTGTTACATATGAGGGTGTCAATGTAACACATTTTATTCATGTGAGGGTTTGCTTTTTTTAAAGGTCAAATGCCACATACTGAGGTTTTTCCCGCCAGCGACCGACTATGAGGTTTTGCATTGCACCTATGGGAGTTACATATGAGGTTTGTTCCGCCCAGCGGACGATATATATATATATATATATATATATATAATATATTATATATCGATATATATATATAAAGCGAGAGAGAGAGATCATCATGGCTGCGTAGCACTAGTAGTAGATGAAGTCAAAGCGAATATGAAGGGAGTAGTGCTAAAAAATAATAAATGTTAAATTATAAATATAAAACATTATAAATACATGATATAGTACCAGTAGTAAGCTATCATGTATTTTATAATTTTGGATCTTTCTTGTACTTGTGATCAAACGCGTTTAACCGAAACGTTGTACAAATGAAGAAACTTCATGTGCAAAGGATTAAAGATGATCTTGACCTTAATGCAATCACGATATCATAGATTTGTTGTGTAAAACACTCTCATATACGTTCTTGTGTTGAAAAATGAATAATGAATGAAAATACGCTAATATGACAGGTTTGTGAGAATGTACAATATCTGATACTTTTGTCCAACTTAATCTACATTTCTGGATATTTCTGAGATGACAATCCAGACCCACTTCACCTGTTTGGCCGAGCGAGAAATCAAGATCTTCCAATTGTTTAGGATATTGCAAAGAGTGTTTAGTAGCCCTTGTTGGCATAGCTTGTATCTATACCTGTATTAAGTGTAATAGTTGTGAAACCCTTTCAATTTACCATCCAGTATCAATTGCGTTAGATTTTGTGGTGAACATGAATTTTCTTTTTATAATAACCCCTCTTGTTAGCACGCTTTATTGGAAAATTTAACCATTCTTTTCAACTATGACCTCGACGGATACGCCCTCGACAAGGAGAATAAAATAGAATTTGTTAATTGTTCTTTAATATTTTACCGATTCACACAATGTATCTTTCACAAGTTCAATTCCCCGGTTTTGTTAACGCTAAGTGCTTTGATCACTCCCCCTGGATGCAGCTCTTCTTAAATGCATTGTAGGAGAGTGAGTTGTAACCCCGTCTTGAAGATAATTTTTTGATGTACATTGCAGTGGTAACTGTTCTTAATCTCCTCTGAATACTCCTTAATTTGTGACATTTGCGCTTTTAACGAGAGTACTACCTCCTTAAAAAAAAAGACACTGGTCTGTCTAAAGGGTAATTCAGATATTGTGGCGATTAAGACCCTCTTCTGCTTGACCTTATTCTCGAGTGGGACCACAAAATCCAACCCATCCTGAAAGTCCAATTGATTCCCAATACGAGAAACCGACCATTTCAATTTCATGAGTGCTTTACCTATTTCAGTTCAGTCCCTTAGATCTCTGTGATAATGCTATTTTCTGGGAGTTTTCCGTAACTTGAACCATCTGACACTGTTTTCTGACACACTTATGATTCGAAAACCTTAACGGAATAAAACTGCTTTATTCCGCGAAAGGTTTGCGAAATCATAAGTATGTCAGAAAAAAAGTGTGTCAGATGGGTCAGGTACGGAACCCCCTATTTTTTGATGTATCGATATATGCAAATCTCGCCTCCCCCCCCCCCCCCACCCTCCCGAAATGAGCGTGCACTTCCCACAACGACTAGAGATTCAATTTAATTACAGAGTTGCTTATTAGCACGATCTCTTAATCGTCTAGACTTGTGCTTATCTCACACTCCATCATCGCGGCATTTCTTTCTTTGAGTATATCAAAGATTCAGAAAGATAGTGAAACTATTTCTTATTGATTCGTGTATAATATTACCCTCATCAAGGTTTTGGCTCAGCAAAGCGCAAATTTTTCAAGGCAAGACCCTGCATGTGCCCGTTTAGAGAAACAGATGCAAAGTTGTTGATGTAATACCACTGACATTGATGTTTTTGGAACCAACGTACAGGTTATGCTAATTATTGGAATATTATTGGTGGTCTTGGTGACGATGGTGGCGGTGTGAGGGGTGGTTACGACGGCATGTTATAATATAATCGAGAATGCGCTGTTTCAGATTTTCAGCCATCTTTGATATCGAAAGATCTATGAACTAGGCGTCCCACCAGCACCTAAATTTAATGGGTTCCGATGGGTTGTTGACCCTCACAGATGTCTTCTTATCCGATACACGGCCACCCTATAATTCTTGATTTCCAATCAAGCATTATGTTTCAAAGGCGACAGCAACAATTACAGGGATGTTTCCGGAAGGTGACCTATCTGACCCTTTTTTCCCTGACACCCTAATGAAATTCGGAAACCCTGACCCCCTTTTCCCTGACAGACTTATGAATTTGGAACACCTGACTCCTTTCCTGACACTTATAATTCGGAAACCCTGAACTTTCTCCCTAACCACTTAGAATTCCGGAACCCTTCACGGAATAAACCACATGTTTTAATGATAGCTACATTTTGTGTTTGTTTTTTTTCAATGTGTTGTTGTGGCGCCCCCTGTTGTGTAAGAGAAGAACTGAAAAACTGACGGGCACAGCCCTTATCCTTTTGTTTGTTTTGTTTGTTGTTTTGTTTGTTTTCCTGTAACGTTTGTGGGTTCAAATTAAACATAAAAAGTTAATATTCAATCTTTACGTTTATAATGGCTTCCTCTATAGGAATACGTGTAATTCAAACCAATATTTCAAATGATTAAATGAAATTTATGCGTATAAACACCGATTAACAGAGGACATCTGTCGGTGTCATGTTTCAATTACATTATATGGAACAAATGCAAATATATTGTGCTTAAACATTACAGCTATACTGTGGTGTTCTTGGCTGAAAACTCTGAAATGGGACACAACGATAAAGGAATCAGTTTAAGGTACACAGTATATTTTAGAAACAAAATGGTCAAAGCACATTGTGACAAAACATTTTTGATTGTGAGAAGAGTTAGCCCACTGTTTTGCGGTAAAACATGATTTTTTAGTTAAGTATTTTATTTATACCTCTGCTGCCAATTATTGCAAATAATGCATTCTGAGTGTGTCAGTTTACGGCCATATTCTGCAAATAAGGGTCGCGAATGCATTTTATCATTATATCACGCTGTTTTCGGTAATAGAAATAGAAGTAAGGGTTTGCAGTATATGTTGGGCCTCAAATGTATCCTCGTCATTATTATTTTTCCGACTCGGATTCACATTATGCGCCCATAGGATATGCATCAACTTTTATTCTTAAAGAGTTTGTAGATATCAAAATTAATGTGTCATAATATATGCTGAAACTAGCGGGGACACCGGAATCCTAATTTATGGACAAACCCATCTAATCAACATGTCGTGTGCCTGCTTTACATTGCTTACTTTTGATCATTTTTCATGCTTTTGCTAATTGGTAATCCATTGATATGAAATCATACCTCAAAATTTCAATTGCATACACATCGCTACGATTTCAAACTAAATTTCTTTGATTTTGAAAATTTAGTGCTGTAAGATGCAGTTGATGGTGTAATACACTTTTAGTTAAAGTTTGTTCAATTAACACATAAGCTTTTATAATTAGCAAATTTGTTGTGTTAAATATGGCAATAATGTTGGCCCCACCCAGTAAGGCTAGATTTGAAATATAATTTTGGTGAAGTATGTCAACAAGAACTAAAGAGCGTCATCTACAATGCCTAATTCAAATTAGAGATGAATCAATTGTTAATTTTCATGCACTAAACTTTATGTACGAATAACAGTGCCATAAAATACTCTGGAAACAAAAATCCGGATCGGATGTTACAACCAAAAGTTGAGATTTTCTATATGAAGGACTCGACTTGAGCTTAGTATTGCACACAGTGAATTAGTATATGGACAGCCACTATGTAACTTTAATTTAAATAATGCCCACCCAGTAAATATTCGTATGAACCATCCCGCCCCGTAGTGACTTCATAATGCGAATGTTGTACTTATTTTTGATACCAATGGAAGAAAAAAATCTCTGACCTTCCCGTGTGGCCAAATTTATAGGGTTAATCGGAGATGCCAGTAACGAAACGAAAAATCTCTGAATGGGGTGGCATCTTCTCCTCTGGGGTTTGGTACAAAAAAATGGCTCAGGTAAACAACGGTAGAGTTTGTTGAAAGTGAGTGGTCAGAGAAGGTGTCATTGTAACACGGCACACTTATGGCAACTCAAAAATACATAAGCATACAAGAAGCTTGCCATTCAACCCATTTTGTAATTATAAAAAAAATAATGTAAGTATGTAATGGTGCCTATTTATGTCCATTTTGTTATAATGTATACAATACTTTCATTTAAAATATATTTCAGTCTGTTCCGTGGATTTTGGCCTAATTGAAGGCAAGGGCAACGGGTTGACTGTGCTACTCGGCTGCAGCCAACGGACGAGCAACGGAGTATTACGCCATCAGCATAGAGGGGCCCGCCATGTCAATATTCAATCTCAACCCTGCGAGGTCGTCATGGACTGACTGTCCCGATTGGGAATTAATGCCGACAAGAGTTCCGAAAGAGGCAAAGTTGCTTGACTACAACTTCGAATAAACCGTACTGCTAGGCTGTTGCTCGTTTGAAAGATTCATGCTAATAGCGTACACGTGTACTTGAGAAGATCGGAATTGATGAAAAAAAAGGAGAGAGAGGAACTTATAGGATATAGGGAAAAAGATGGGTAATTTGAACATGTTATTTCTAGCGGGATTTCAGGGATTCTCTATTTCAAGTGGAGAGTATAGCCATTTACGGAAAGTTTGTGATGAATATTTTATGTGCGGAAATCTCTCTCTCACTCTCTCTTCTCTCTCTCTCTACCTTTATTGCTCAGTGATCTGCAAGGGCTCGATGTTGTTGCCCTTGTATGTTGCCTCCAAAGTATCCAGTGACTTTGAACAATGCACTCCAATGTCTATGTATTCAAGGATCAGGAGTGATGTTTTAAGTTTTGTAGAAGAATAGACAGATCATTGCAGGCAAGCCGTAATTGCCTAAATACATTCTTAAAATTTTGAGGGATCCAGAACTTTAATTATCCGCCTTTTTTTTATTTGAGCAAAGACGTAGACTCTGGTAGACGTACACGGACACAAAGTATATTCCAATCGCATTCTTGGTTTGCAAGTCATAAAACACCTCGATTGCGGACACACTTTAAGAATTTTAAAAAATTGATCATCGGAATGCCACAAGGACCTATATTAGGCCCCTTCTGTTTATAAATTTTTGTTAAAACGGACTGATTCAGTTGAAATGTATATGTGTGATGTATTATGCCGATGATACAACTCTCCTTAAGCAAAGTTCATCCGACACGGTGACTTACAAAATGACTGTTGAATGTTGCGAATTGGTTTAATTCTAATTATTTATTTTTGAAAAATTAACAAAACAACGTGCATGATGTTTGGCACTAGCAAGCTTTAAATAAGTTTTAGAATATATCTTACTCATAATAACATTGAGATTGTTGATAAATTCAACTTTTGGATATATTTGAACACAAACTGTCATGGATGAACATGTAAACAATTATCTAATATATCAAAGGTATTGGTGTAATTCGTAGAATTAAAAAATATTTCCTTTAGTACAGTCAATACGTGCTAAAACAATGTCTTGACTCTTTGATCTATGCACTCTTGTGTGGTCATTTCACTGTTAAGCACGATAAGACACTTCAATTCAGCAAAATAAACTTGCTCGTGTTATACTCAATGCAGACATCAGGACTCCAATAGACACCCCAACGCCGTCCGACTTCCATTTGGTCTAATTCAATTGTCTATTTGCCATTTTGTCTAATTCCAATTGTGTTGTTTGTAATACCATTTAAATCTAATAACATTTAGGCTAATTAACATTTGTCTAATAGCTAGAGTCTAAATCATCTGGTCTAAAACCATATCGTCATAAGCCCAATTGTCTCTAACCGAATTGGTCTAACCAATTGGCCAATTATCTATTACCCACACTGTGGTTGACTTAATATTCATGCCTAAGTGGTCTATACCCCACCTCTGTTTCGACCAGAGGGCTGGCAGATCACAACCTGTGTCCATCCCCATTTGATGGGATTAGACCAAATGGCCCTATCATGTGTCAGAATAAACCTACAACAAAAATGTGGAAAACCTTAACTGGGTAAACTAACTTGATTAAAAGATGGAACCACAGCATTTATTATAACTTTAAGTGCTTAAACATGCTCCTATTTATATGTCTTATTTTTTCACTTTTACCCATTCAACTCATTACCAAAGTACGGAAGCCAATCTAGGGCCATCATGGAACATTATTCTGGCAAGCGAATATTTCATTATAGAGCTTGATAAGCTCTGGAACGGACTCCAGTTGATATTCTTACAACTTTTTGGACATGAGTGTGCTTAACAATTTAAACGTGCTATTAATAAATGTGTTTCATTATTTTGTCTTCATTGAATTATATATATTTGTTTCAAATTATTTCTGTAAAATGGTGGAAATATGTTTCTTCAATCGGACCTATTGGAGACCAGTGCTCTATGGATTGAAAGAGTATTCCACGCCACAAAGATCGAATAAATAAATAAATAAATAAACAACATAAAAGGGTACTGTTATATTAGCATTCCATTTGTGATTAAAATTTATTTGTGGTTCTCAATTTTATTTCCGAAAGGATTTCTCACGGGGAAAAATACCTTGTTAACTTTAAAAAAGGAGAAGTGGAATTCTCCTAATGCTATGTTGAGATATGCACCTGGTGTTATAACTAGAGAGGTAAATGGGAAGTCCCCAAGATGTAAACATTTAGAAAACTGAGGAGTAACTTGTTTTTGCAGGGATATCAAAAACAGATTGCAAAGTTGGGGACTTGTTTCCCATGATGTTATTTATGGGCACATGCAGATGATGAATTTATTTGAGACCCCATTGGTCAGTGCACGGTTATGTGTTGCATGATGCTGTGGTAATTATTTTAATTTGTAAAATCCGGATATAAGGAGATTGAGAGGTTAGACTGCCAGCAGCACAACAGTAAAAGTAGCTATGAAGTTATTGGCTAGTTTTGATCTGAATATTTGGCAGACATGTACAGTATATAGGCCAGGATTTATTGAATTTAAATTCCCCGCTGATCGAAACCGCTATAATTATCTTACCGTCGTTTTTGAAGACAAGAGTGCTGGGAATCTCAAAATAGGATTCCAAAGTGTGGACAGATAGCATTCGTGCGTGATTGTTTCTTGGATGATATACTGTGGAACATTAGTGTCGTCGCGGGAACTTAGTCAACCTCGGTCGGCTTGAACTGCTGACAAAATTACCTTCAAGACTTAGAAGATTCCCATGGATTTCGTTACCCTTGGAATTATAATTGCATGCTGTTCATTTTTGGAGTCTTCGGTCAGGACACATCATCGTTGAACGCAACGCTTCTTTTAACTATGAACATTAGTGGCTCTAATATGTATCATAATATTAAATCATTGTGTGTAATTTTATTATATGTAAGGTTATTTTGGACATACCAAATTATTGAACCTAATCTGATTAAACTCATTAAAAACCGTGTATATATAAAATTAGATCATTTGTGCACAAGGGGTCATTTGTTTGGTTTAAAGGGTATTTCTGACCCTTTTGAGTTACCTTGATGTGGTAACAGTCCTTTTGCAAACAGAAATTTATCAGTTCATAAACAGATCTGAACACTTCAGCGTAATAAACTAAAGTAAACAAATAAAGATAACATCAAGCTGTCAATCATAGGTTGAAATTTCCCAACGTACGTTGCGAAATATTTCAATTGGTACATCCTCAACGACGAAAAGTATAAATCATTTTCTAATAACGCACATAGATAAAAAAAAAACCAACAGTTCAAATCAAGGAGTTACTACAACTTTAAATGCGCAACACCTTTTTAAACAACATTGAGTAAACAGTAAAGGTGTTGAATATGCAAACCAGTTCGGTGTTAACTGGTCATTGTAATTTATGGGGTTAAAGTAGGATTTAACGCCGACTTGGTGTTGCTCCAAAATTTTGGTTATGCATTTTGGTGGTCTGCTTGTGTAATGCTAGAAGTAAGCAGCTAAAATAGAAACAAACAATAAAAAACAGCAAACAATTGTCTACTAACATGTTGGATTGTTACAGCGATAAACAGTAACACAATTTGTGTTTATTAACACCAAAGAGTGTGGTTCTCCTGGGCACCAGGAGGGTGTTAAATTTACACCCAGTATGCAATTTTAACACCAAGAGGGTGTTAATAACCAGTTGTGTCAATTTAACCCCAGGAGGGGTTAAACTACCTAATTAAACAGACATGTGCTGTAAGATAACACCAGAAGTGTAATGTCATATATTGTTGTAACACCCCAAAAATAAGTGTAAATATAAAAAAGTTGAGGTAGTGTACAAGTTTAACACCAATAGGTGTGGTCCTCTCCAAACACTTGCTTGGTGTTAAACTCCACAACCTGGGGTGTTAAATTTAACACCGGAGGTTTGCAGAGTGTATTAGTTCATTTAGGGAAAGTAGCTGCAGAGCGTCATTTTACATATTGTCATTCGAAATTGAATGTTTGATCATGAAAACTACATAGTAATTACCTTTAAATTGAAACAAAAATCAAGTTATTTGAGAGGATTTGTAATGTTTACACTTAGAATTTTGTTTGACATTATTATGCAACTGCCATTACTGAATTTTATTGTATGCTGGTCATTTGGTGAAAATGGTACAATCGAACTGACCCTCCTATGACCTTTCATGACCCTACTTAACGATCCAAATGTTAAGTGATACATCACAAAAAAGTATCTTTACGACAATCTTTATGTTCCAGGCTTTAATTGATACCATGCTGAGAAGTTGTGAGGAAGTTACATGTTTAATGGTTTAACACTTAAGTGCCCATAGGTTTGTTCACTCACGGTGGTGCCAAAGGGCGGGGAGGGGGGGGGGGTCATGGACCCCCCCTAAGGAAACAACTTTTTGAAATGAAACCCATACCACCTTTGAGGCAGGGGTTAAGACCAAGGCCTAAGGGTTGCTGCAATATAAATGTTCCGGTGTATCGTTGAAAGGAAATTGAGGGGCAAATCACAGTTGTCAAAATGCGTCAAAACTCGCTCAAAAAGTTAACATGCTGTTCCGCGACATGCTTCCACAGCATTACCAAATTGCAAGTTAGTTGATGTTATATCTATCTAGTAGGAACAATTTGCATAATTAACACAAACATACCATTTTGTTGTGTAGGGCAATCGTATTTGCCATAGGTTTGAATAGCAATGGGCCCGCGCAGTCGCTCGATGGATGGAATAGCTTTTTTCAGAATATGTGAAGGGTTAATTATTTTTATTCTGATTATGTAGGGCCCAAGCTAATTATCTATAACGGGCGATGAATTTTAGTCGTTTGTTTATGGGAAAGAAGCGCATCGATAAAGTACATTAGAATGTTCAAAAATATTTTTTTTCACGTAGTAATCGCCAAGAAAACACATGTTGGTGTATGGACCCCCCCCCACGGCCACTTAAGTGTTAAGCAAATATGCCAAAAAAAAGGGTCCGATTTTTGGGCACCTCTTCTAAGTTTGCCTTCTTGTACCTCCACAGGAATGGCGTGCGCCAGTTTCATGCTTTTTGTCCAGAAGGCACGATTTTTATGGGTATCCATAACAATATTTTTACTTCTGTGACCTTAACTTACAATTAAAAATTGTTCCCAGCAACCTTTCTGATAATACCTCATTTGCATGTCTTGTTCCTTTAACATTTTGATAACCGTAATAAACCCTCTTATTTTGCATGATACCAAATGCTTTGTGTGTATACTGTGCAGAAAAAAGAAGTGTTAGTGTGTGGTTGTTGGCAATATTAGTTTCCCGTAATAGGTTTGAATACTTTTAAAGATTTACGCCTATATACCCCACTGCGGCAAGCCCTATTCTCCCCCTTCCCCCCCCAAGTTCTTAATTTAGCAAAAAATAAAAAGAATAGTTAAGTAGCATTTGAAAGACTCTTTAAC
>JAMKCH010008777.1:0-77981 GCA_023653785.1 Ophioderma brevispina
GTGGTGGGAAAGAGTGGCAGTTAAGGAAAAGACACAGCAGTTTGACCCCATGGAAATCATCTGTTTTATTGTCGAGCAATTTAAGCAATGGCGACACCATTTTGACAAACGGATATGAGTAGAGAAATGCAAGAGCTATACCTCTGCAAAAACTCAGAAAAAATCCATTGTGGGGAATCTTGCCAATAGGCCTTGCAAAAGGTCATGATTTGTATGATAGCACCCGCTAATGCACAGTCTTCATAGAGGAGCGTGTAAACTGATTTTAAAGAAAAATATTTGCCCGCCATCTGAAAAATTTCTATAAAATTTACACAGGATGAATTCAGATGGATACAAAGCCAAATTAGTTGTAAAAAGTGTGTAGCCGTCGCTATTGGTTGTTGTGGGCCGCCAGCGATAGCTGGCATGACTACTTAGCAATTCGTTGTGGGCGTGTGTATTGTGTGGATGTTTGTGTCGCTAAATTGTTTTTAAATGAGTCATTTGAAAGTTGAACTTCAATTTGAACCAAACTTCGTCATTGGTGTGCACATGGGATCCCTCATTATGTTGTGAGGTCAAAGAGTCTGTTGAATGGTCAAAGGGTCATGTGAGGTAAGTTGGAAAATGGGCTCTAAAAATGTAAAATTGACCTACATTGAAAAGTTGAAGTTCAATCTGAGGCAAAGGTGCAACGGGCTCTTCATATGATGAGTGCAAAGCGTCAGTCCCACGGTCAAAGTAGGTCGAGTCAAGTTGAAAATAGGCTTAAAAATGTAAATTGACCTCAATTGAAAAGTTGAAGTTCAAATGGAACAAAACTTCTGTCAAAGGTGCCGGGCATAGGTTGTCCATGCATACCACTAATATGTTGATGAGTCAAAAGGTCATGTGACAGGGTCAAGGCCCTGGAGCGGCCCACAGCTTATATTCTTTGATATATTATAGCCGGAGCGCGAAAGACGAGAACTGCCAAATTCTGTTTAATTCTCGTTTTTTGAGCTATGATGAATATTAAACAAAATAGTGTCAGCTGTTACTGGCAATTGTTTCACCACATGGTATTGATATACACACTGTAAAGTTATTGATTGATCTGGTATGGCTAAAGAAACAAACTAATAAAGAATTTATAAAAAATGAATTCATCTCAAACTAGATGCTGTATACCGAGTGAAAAAAACCAAGAAAATTCTTTCATTCTTTGTATGAATCTCCTTGGGTAGTATCTTGACACCCGAATCGTGTCACTACTTACATCACGTCAGGACTGAGAGTGCGTTACACAGAGTATGAGTTCGTGTGCATTGCTGTAAAAACTTGGGCAGACAGAGGAGCGATTGGAGCTCACAGTTTACAATGGAGGATGGTAAGTCTTACAGACATCCAAACAATTTCTATAAAGCGCAGTATCCCAGAAACAATTCTTAGGCAGGAACTTGTTTAAAAAAGCTGCTCATTAAAAGTTCCACCGCGAGTACAACATAATTTTCTCAGTTTCATCGGAAGGGCCATCCCCAACTTACTTTTATTCCAAAATTCATTGAATCTGACATACCATTTTAATGCGAGCCGTAATTGTGTGTATTACATACCCATAGTTACTGTACAAGCTTTTTCCGGTTAACATGTTAAACAAGCATGTTTTAGCTGGTAGCCCATCGATGAAGTCAGTAAAATATTTTGGCAGATCAGATGAGAAAAATACAAGGTTTCTAATGGTACCAAAATCTCAGGTTTTATGGTGTGAAGGGGGGGTCTAGGCTGAGGAATCAGGTTAGTACCGTCTTTAAGGCACGGTGGGTCAAAAAATATCATTGTGGTTTTATATTTCATTGATCCCTGAAGTCTTAACAAAAAAATCGGGACCATAACCCTGGAAAAATCTCCCGCTATATAGTCTGCTCCTCGATAAAACCAATTTAACAATATTTTTTTTGTCTTGATGCAGTTCAGGGCCAGTAGATGCCCTCCTATGGCTAGCATTGTTGACCCAAAACCTACTGGTGACATCGGTATAACCCAAAACAGCCTAATGGTGTTATATCTTCTATCAAACTATTCCAAAATGACGACTTAAGAGCTACAGTAAGTATTTTTATAATTATTTGATTATATTAGCCAATTTTGTATCATTTTAAAATTAAATCTGAGATGAATATCTTATCTTCTTTTATATGACAAACTCTAGCCATTTAGTGTACCTATTTCTATTCATCCTGATATTGAGGTTATAAAAAAAAAAAAAAAAAAAATTGTCAAGGCCTACTGCTTTTCCTGGTTGAAGTTTAGCAATACCGGATTCCAATTCGTCCATGTTGAAGGGGCGAGTGAAACCAGGGTCACCACTATACCTCTTATGGTCTAGTTTGATCTTCTTGGGTTTCTTGCTGCACTTGCCATTTAAAAGCAGTTGGTGGGCAACTTGGTTGGGTGTAACATTTGGCTGCTCTTAGGCAGGAACTTGTTACAAAACAGCTGCTCATTAAAAGTTCCACACCCGATTACAACATAATTTTCTCAGTTTCATAGGAAGGGCCATCGCCAACTTACTTTTATTCCAAAATTTCATTTGAATCTGACATACCATTTTAATGCGAGCGGTAATTGTGTGTATTACATTAGCCCATAGAGTACTGTACAAGCTATTTTCCGGTTACAGTAAACAAAGCATGTTTTAGCCTGTAGCATCGATGAAGTCAGTCAAATACAAGGTTTCTAATGGTACCAAAATCTCAGGTTTGATGGTGTGCAAGGTGGGGTCTAGGCTGAGGATCAGGTAGTACCTCTTTAAGCACGGTGGGTCAAAAAATATCATTGTGGGTTTTTAATTTCATGATCCTGAAGTTATTAACAAAAATCGGGACAATAAACCCTGGAAAAATCTCCCGCTATATAGTATCTCTCATAAAACAATGTTAACAATTTGTTTTGTCTTGATGCAGTTCCAGGGCCAGTAGATGCTCCTATGGCTAGTATTGTTGACCCAAATACACTACTGGTGACATGGGAATATCCAGAACAGCCTAATGGTGTTATATCTTCTATCAAACTATTCCAAAATGACGACTTAAGAGCTACAGTAAGTATTTTTATAATTATTTGATTATATTAGCCAATTTTGTATCATTTTAAAATTAAATCTGAGATGAATATCTTATCTTACTTTTTTATATGACAAACTCTAGCCATTTAGTGTACCTATTTCTATTCATCCTGATATTGAGGTTATGAAAAGAAGACCATTTTTACCCAGGAGGAGTTCACAACTTTGATCAAGCCTATACGGAATAAAGCCTATAAACCTCATTCAACTCTATTCATGTCTATACAGACTTCTCAACACTTAAATTGTAACATCTCCCTATTAAGCTCTCCATTTCACCCGTAAGTACTTGCCTCTTATATGTTTACTACAATTTTTTTGTGATTGTATCCCAACAGCTCCCCGGTAATATGACAGACTATGAAGCCGATAATTTGACGCCATATACAGACTACTACTTCAAGGTAGAAATGTGTAATAGTGTCGGCTGCACTGCTAGTCCTAACTCACAGACATACACTACTCCACAAGCACGTAAGTATGCCTATTGAACTATGACACCTACATTCCATTGCATTAGGCCTCAGCAAAATATTGAAAAAAATTGTATGGTATCTGAAAACTTTATCACCTAGATATCATTTTTTTTACCCAGCACTTGATCTCTGAACGTTAATTTCTGTGAGATGTCATTATGACATATGCAGTTCTTGAGGCTTCCTAATCAGTCAAGTTACAATTTTATACAAAAATATCATTTAATTTTTTAAAAAATTAGCTGTACCAGACAAGGACCAATCTGCAAATATATTTGGCCCCATTTACCACAAATAACAACAACTTATCACTGGACACCGTTGTTCAGACTTCCATTACTTCATTCGTGTGTGCCATGAAAATGATCATACTTGTCCAAGGCTCCATGCTTACACACCTCTCAGTATTAAAGCCACCATCAGTATTTATTTTCAAATTTGATCATTAAAATAGCATTAATTATGCAGGAAATGTTAAAACCCAATAATTTATTTTTTCAAATCTTAATGATTTTTACAAAACTTAACATTTTTAAGCCATAAGTGGGTCTTTCAGTCATGAAATATAAGAGCACTTATATTATAGGAAAAAGGAGGCAAGATACAGGTTTTAAACAGGCATAGAAAAACTTGAAATTTTACAAACCAGGAAGATGAATTATTCCCTAGGGAAAAATGATAGAAGCAGAAATATCCAACCAAAGTGTCTGAATTTTCATATTTTCCAAAAAAATTCCTTTATAAATTGATTTGCAAGACCCACTGGCCAATCCCCACCAAGTCTGCTCTCCAACACACGGAAATCCGCCCCTCTGTCGCATTAACATGGGCAGCGCCCTCCTCTCCGAATGGCCCACTCTCTTGCTATGAAGATAGAGCGACTCGCAAAGTATCCAGTGCCGTAACTCCAGTAGTTTTCAGTCTGTCCAGTGGACCCCCTGGAATGGTTACATGGATCAGTCGCCATCTTCTTTACCGTATACCACTTATAGTTCGGCTCAGGGTGACCAACCCTTCTGGGGGGTACAACAGCTTGTGGGAAGAAGTCACTACTAAACCAGCACGTAAGTTAGGCCTGTCTAAATTGGCTGATTATGGCCTTAAGTTACGTTCTTAAGCAGCTTAAAATTTGCATATTACATTATACCCTAACCCTCGCATCTCTCGGGTAGCATGTGCTTTATCGTAAGGCAAGAAAAAAGACTTTTCTCGGTACCTTTGACAAAAAACAAAGTGCCAAGGCAGTGGCTCGCTAGCATGTTTCGGCTGTTCGGGGCCTGTGGACCCCCCCCAAAACCAACTGGGTGGCCCCTAGGTATGCTGGAAAACTTGGATCAAAGATCTTAATATATGATGAGTCTGTTGAATCATCAGACTCAATCATATGCCGCACATTCAGCATCGCAACCCTTCACCTATATTAAACTGCAATGCAACTATCACATATACTGAAACATAAAAGCTTTATTAGGCAACAATTGGAATCACTCTAATTTACAGATAAATTTATATTATATATAACTTGAGAGAATAAAATCAGTATGGTCTGTGGGCTTTATCAATACATTATTTTTGCATTTAAATCTGGGACGACACAGTTTTTGAATTTTCTTCAGCTTGTGCGAAATGTGCCCGTACTCAATTGACTTTTTAAATAACTTGTTCAATTAACATTCCTCTGCATATGGTGTTTATGTGGGTATTGTGGTGTGTGTGATTCAGAATGCCTCATAAAGTGAATCTAGATGTGTGGTATTTTCCCTTTATGCTAAATTGAGGACCTCATATACTTTTCATGTTTTCAAAAAAATGATAAAGTTAACGTAAGTTATGATGTGCTTCAATTGATAACAAAATCCAAGTCCCCCTTCCTGCCTTTAATTTACGCCAAAGATTCCATCAGATTTTCTTTATCAATTTCCTTTGCTGTTCTTTTTTTGTTCAATTGCCAGAGCATTGATAGCCCATCTAGATGTTCTTGGCACATAGATGAACGAAGTATGTGTTAATTTAACTTCAGTTTACATGGAATGACCTCTCATCTGAAGCTACTGTGACTTATATTGTGAGAAAAAGCAATCATATCCTGTTTAAAACTCACTGCGAAAGACGAGTTTGTAATATGGAGTCTTCCGAAACATCGTTGGTATATTTTTGTACAAGTTTCTTGGCAGCCATCTCCAAGATCTCTGTCAGTGACTTCATAAGTCGCTGGGAAGCATCAACGCCGAAGGTGTGCCCGGTACAAATTTTGACCATCGAATCCTATCGATGGTGAAAAATGAATTGTCAGTGTCTACCACTGACTAAAAACATGCACTTTGAATCTTTTTTCGGGGTCAATTAGCCTTTCATCAGAACTCCTTCGTCAAGTGCCTTTACTCGGATTCGTTTAGTTGGACATGTTAGTCTTACTCCCGAACCATCTGCTAAGATACGGGAGCATCTTCAAGGACTGAGTCCCATGATCCCTCAGTGTTTAATATCATTCTGTGCCATTGAAAGAAGGCGACCTTCAGCTGAAAGGTCTATTGTCTTTGGATTTATGCCACTGATGCCTTCTGATGGCGCTAAGCAGGCTTCCCAAATGGTTACAAACACAATGATTCACTGATTCAATTTGCTTTTATGGAGTCATGCATCTGTTCGTCTTTTGGGTTTTTTCGGATCAACACCTCTGGAGAGCACCCGCAATACGGTCCTTTGTATCTCTTTTCCACAGGCCCTTTTAAGGCATCCAACCTTGATTCCATCTTGTAGGACAAAGATTCTTTATTTCAAGCCATGTGATCCTCTAACCAAGTCCAAGCCCCTCAATTTAAACTGGCCAAAAAATACAAATTGACTATGAGTCCAAAAAAAGAGATAGCTTGCACATTGCAACTTAACTGCATCGTTACACCCAGATTTAGATTATGGGGACGCACAATGGATCTCGGTACTGGACCTGTTGGAAACAGTTTCGCGTAAAAGTTTTTGCACACCATTTTTCACCCCCTCAACCTAGTCCTCCATTACCCTGACCCAGGTTTTTTTCCAGATCCAAGGCAAGGTCGCGTAAATATGCTGTTGTAGTTAGTCAATCCCTTTGCAGTGACATCGGTTATATGAATAAATCCGAGAAATGTTTCTTCAATTTCGAAAGTTTCGTCATCTTGGGCTTGGGTAGTCTGACCCACTTACAATAGACACTTAATTGATCATGCCGAGATACATCACTTGTCGTGTCTAAAATTATGGAAAAATGGAGCGTCTTTAATTTGTCGATATTAATGTTTGCGCACAGCGTGGCCCAACAATTTCTCATCGAATTATTTCGTTCTGAATGGTGGCAACTCAATATTTTATCGTTTTATATGGTCTATCTATTAGTTCCTTCAAAATCCGATCTTATTGAGGCACGCATCGCTACCATCGCAATAAATTGGCCTCCTTCACACTGGCCTTCGCCAACAAACTCCCTTGTGCCCTCTGATCGCTAAGTCAAATGTTGCAATGTCAAATAATCGTGATAATTCTATGACGCCACTTTCTCCAAAGCTGCTTCCTGTTAAACGTGTTTCCTGCTGTTTCTTCATTGAGCATTACCTTTCTTCCAACGCTATGATAGAACGCGTCTTTGTAAGCAGGCAGAGTTTCATGTCTTTTTATTTTTGTGCCTTTAGTGTCCGGGAACTTCCTTACTCCATCTACCCATGTTCCACTTGAAATTACCATCAGAGCGGTCCCCAAATAGCCAGCAGGTTTCACAGTAAGGCTTGCAAGGCTGTGAGAAAGCATAACCAATGTCTTTTTAATCTCATTTCCTTGCTGTAAAAATAATAGTGGCTAGTTGTTTGAATATTGGGCGTCATCCTCTTCTGGATTGTTCTGAATGGTCCTAGGCTGACATTGTCCATATGCGAGAATGGATTCTTTGAGCGCAGATGAGGTAATTGTTGCAGGCAAAATGACCTCTGTCGTCGGGTTGTCGGGGTCAGATCGATTTCCATCTGTCAAGTGTCTTTTTTGAAGGATCACTCTCTTCAGACGTATTGCTCGGAATCATACCACTTTCCACTTCTGGATGTTCTGACTTTGTTCTTCCCCTTCACTAACTATTATTTCAGCTTCTGCCACTTCCATTTCAAATCGTGTTTAGTGCATGATACACTATGCGCATAGGCTCATGGTCAACCTTCTGCTGTTGGCCTTTAAAAGAAATCTGTCACTTTTGAAGAGGAATGCAAGACTGCCATCAAGTTTTTGCTTCTTTTCTTTCCGTTTTTGAGCCCTGATTATCTGACTTTTGTCATCAGCACTCATGGTTAGGCCGCAAATTAGAGAAAATGGAATAGAAAATCTAGTTATCTCTTCACTGTTGCAAGGTGTTTGGTCAGATCGTCATCCCATTCTTGATTGTCCATATTAAACCTCTTGCACCTTCATTTATCATTTTACCATGACGTTATTGCCCATCACAACTTACCATCCTTCAAATAATTAGCACAAATAATCCATGGAGTATTGAATTTGCTTATAATTTCCTAATCAAAAAACGTTTATCCAAAAAGACGCAAACTGCACTTTCTCAAATGTATGGTTTTTTTCTAACTTGTCATGAATAACAGTTACCAATGAATATGATGACTGTTGACCTATTTTCCACATTACACTTTATCCTTTCCGTTAACTTTACTTCAAGGTTAAAATCTAAACAACTTCATTTTTTACCCTTATATGGCCTCCTTTACTCTCATGACCTCAAATTACCAAAACATTAAGTCTAATTGTTCATTAAAATTACTCTTCTACATCCATTACTGCAGAGCAAAATGATTGAGTTAACGCCCCTACCCTTACTAAAACTCTCACGCCAAAATCTGTTTTTATCTACAGCCAATGCATACACACCTATTTATCAATATAATTTTCCTATGTTATATGTAATATGAGGAATAAACACTGTTAACTGTCTGGGTCAAAGTCCTGATATAGTTACTTACCGGTACTGTGACGTTGCAAGACTTGAAGATTCCTGGAAATGAATGTCGCATCTGATGACTGCCAGGAGCAGTGATTTTAAAGTAGATCATGGCAAGACTTCTAACGACTACAGGAGTAAACTACCTACTGATTTCTCTAAACTGCGGGCCGGGGGAGTTACGTGTCCTTCTTTAACATACGGCACCCAAGACAGGTTATTCAATTTTTATGCTGTTTTTTTGAGAGGGCCCTAGGACCACAGGCACATGGTCAATTAACCTCCTTTGACCGCCCCCCCCCACCCACACACACAGCAGTATACTGAGGGGGCTCAACTAATCCATTAACCTGAACTGATTTCCTTTACACTAATGTGTGCCTGAAACATATGCATTTCCCTTCTGAGAAGTGGAATGCCCCAACATTACCATAATAACACCCCTAAAATAAGCACTGGGTCTCCCAGTGCGCCCAGGTCACACCCTGTCGCCCTTACCTCTTGGGCTCAATTCCCGTTTTGCTGTACCATCGGACGCGTGTGTACCGCATCTCTGCAATTTATCAGCCAAAATTTGATACTGACTAGTTTGTTCTCCTCATACGGAATACTCCTACTACTATACCATATCTAATCTGGAATATATACTGGATTATATCTGGATTATAACGCACTTTCGGCACAGGCTAAACGGAGGACTTTATACACCGTCGGAGCTCTCGTGTTTTTTGTATCCTTTTTTTGCCGCATTGCGGTCATGTGATCTGTGTTAGCGGAACAAGGTAACAAGCATCCATTGACTCCGTGATTGCTTGCTTTGACTGCCTGTTGACTATATGTTGTGAGTTTGTATTTATCTGTTTGTCGGGCTGGCTTGCTAACAATTTATTTGGTCTGGTGTGCGTATTATTTTATTAAATGCCTTGTGGTATACTTAATAAATATGTGAAAACTGGTTTGACAAAATTTCTTTACCGTTCGTGACTCGTTTCCGAGTTGTTTTTGTGTCCTTGACGTTTGCGCCGGGAGCCTCCACGGCACGCGGTTTTCTTTTTTCCTTTACGTTTTTCTTTGCGCAAGCTATTCCATCTAGGCAACTCACGCTCACCCCGTTCTTATGCGCACAATTGCGTCGCTTGCCCTGCCTCCCTTCTGAGTGGCCCCCATCCCTTATATCGTGCACGGCATGTTCCCGCACCGACATGTGCTCCTCTTTCTGTCGGACTACGGATGCTCAGTGGGCATCATTGACATGGGCGCCTCTCGTGCTGCGTACACGGGAAGGGGGGGGGTGGTGATCCGGCTCCAGCCCGGGGTTCGTCCAAGGCAGCCGCTGCTGCTTGGGGTGCTCCCAAAGGTGAAGTAGCTTCGGCTGCTTCGCGAAGTGTTGAGGGGATGGCTTCGGGCCATCTCCTTGGCGTATCATCGGCCGCTGGCTCGCTGGTTCTCCCTAGTGGCTGCGCCGGTGCAGCTGGCGGCGGTCTCTGCCAATCCCCCTGGGGGGTTGGTGGCTGCGGGCATTCCGGTGGTGGTAGTGGTGATGGTGGTGCCCAGGTCGCCGTGCTGATCCTCGCCGTTGAATGTCCACACCTAGGGGTTTGCGGTCCCGGTGTCTTCGGGCACTTCGACCGCGACCACGGTAGCCAATACTTCGGGGTATGTTTCGGGAAACCCTGGGGCTTTGGCACAGGTGTTGGCTACGCTTTCTACACCCCGCATGTCTCGCCTTGCTAGTCATGCAGTGCCCTCTCTCCATTTTGAGCCGCACTGCTGTTCCGGCGATTCGGGCTTGGGGTAGCGAAGTGTCGCTCCGCGTGGCTTGGCCTCCGCATACACCCCAGCTACTCGGTCGACTCAGGCCTCTCTTGCGGGTACCCCTGCTGTGGGTTGCTAGTGCTGGTCCGCCGCCATCTGCTTCCGCGGCGGGTCCGCCTATGGTGGGGTACCCGGTGGGTGCCCCTGCCACTGGCGTTCCTCGGGGCAGCTTCTTGGCCTACCCCTGCGGGGACACAATACCCGCTGCAGCCTACCCTCTCAGGCTACGTGCGTCCCCGTACGGGGCCTCCCCACCCCAGTCGACTGACTGTCTGGGGGCGGTCAGCTGGTTTTGGTCTTTCGAACCGGGGCTCCCGCTTGCGTAGCCCTCCAGGCTAAGGTCACTCCGCGCCTCCGCCTTCGGCTGCCCAGCCTCAGGCACCAGGTGCTGTCGGGCTGATCTGACCCTCTTTCGAGCGGGCCATTTTGCGCCACTGCTGCAGCAGTTTGTCTCCTTCCTGGGATCCAGTCAAGCTACGGCGGTACAGCCTGGTACCGGGCTAGGGCAGGGCGGTCTACCCGCTCCCTACCCTTCGGCTTACGTGCCTGGGACTTGGGTTGTCGTCCCACACCTTCTCGTTCTGTAACCCTCGTCATTGTCGGGCTGGGTGTCAGTCGAGCCTCGTGGCTCCTGTACCTCAGCCTACACCAGTTTGTTTGGTCCCTGCGGTGCCTTGGTGTCGCCGCCCAATGTGGCTACTCTTTCCCTCCGGCCTGTCTTCGCTACGTCTGCCGCACCGTCCTCTCATGACTCCTACCGGCCGCAGACTTCCTATGTTTCGGAGGACAGCGCCGCGGGGTGGACTCAGACTCTTAGGTGGGTCACCTTGGTGACACTACTCCTTCGCAGCCTCGCCGTCCTCGGCAGCTCTGAGCAGTAGAGGTGGACTCTCTTCCCGCGTGCACCCCTCGGTGCTGCGCAGGGCGGCCGAGTCGCTTGGCCTGTCTTGCGCGCGCGCCGAGCGGCCTGCGGAGGAGGGACAGCTCAATCTGGGCTTCCCTATCCTCCCTCCGGAACGCGTCCAGGCGTTGTCGCTTCCCACAGACGTAGTCTACTGTGGAAGCGCTCCGGGGAGGTTACTCAGAAGCTCTCATCGTACCCGTGAAAACTTTCGCCCTGTCGCTGAGACTGCTGAAGGAGACGATGCTCCTTCCTAGGACCCGACCATATGATCTTGACCTCAGCAAGGCCCAAAGTTGCCAACAGGCAAGAGTGCTCCGGCTGGCTTCTTCTCCCCCTTCTGGGAGGACCAGCGGAGGCACCTAGACCGGCGGTGACCTCTGGTATAAGACTAGATAGGCGCCTTCTCGATGGTCCTCGCCAACGATATCAGATCCCCTCGTTGGGCGAGGTGAGTTTTGCTCCCCGGAAGCCCTCTGATGCTTGGACTGTCCTAGCCAGCCTGCTAGTTGGACTCGGCATACAGAGGCTTCATGTCTTTGGCGCGTCGCCTGAGCTTCTTCTTCTTGCGACGCGAGAACGCCTGATTCACCTTCGCCCCTTGAGTTCCGATCTTGCATCGGAACTCTCCAAGACCAAGACCCTGATTCGTCGGGACGTCTCTTTGAGGCTCGTTTCGGTGACTTCACTGCTTGCGTCGGCGGAGCGTGTTGAGTCGGAGCAGGCTCAATGATGCTCAAGCGAAGATCTCCTCACGGGATCTTCGCCCAGAAGAAGAAGAGGCGCTCTCGCTCTTCTTCTTCCAGCCTTCCTCCAATCAGGCGACGCCGGCTCCTATCCGCCTCGCAACCAAGAAGCCCGCCGCTCCGGCCACTTCTACCTAGAAGTCCTTGCCAGGCCGAAGACTCACACCCCTCCCAAAGCAAGGCGCCTGGAAGGGGGAGAAGTCTTCGTCCTGATGGCACGGCGGCCGCGGGACCTCTCCCTCAGGAGAGGACCTTACCACCGCCGGTGGGCGCCTCTTAAGTCTTACGCGCGGAAATGGCCAGCCATTCCCCCGGCCTTGGGTGCTGAGTTGGGACACGGGGGTACCGTATAGAGTTTACCGCGGAACCCCCGCCGACTTCCCACCCAGACTACCCCCCCCTTCCGGGGGAACCGACGAATCAACTTCCTCTGGACGAGGTCTCGGCGCACCGGCGAAAGGTGCCATCTCCCCAGTCCCCCTCCCCTTCACCGGGGGTTTTGGTCGACGTTCTTCTTGGCCCCCAAGAAGACGGGATTGGCGTCCCTCCTGAACCTGAGCCTCTGAATCAGTACTCAGCCGAATAGTTCAGATGGAAACTCTCGCCTCGATCCTGCGCTGTCCTTTGAAGGGGAGCTGGGTGTCTTCTTTGGATCTGAAGACGCTACCTTCACTTCCCCGTCGCCAAAATCCGACCGTCGCTGGCTCAATTTCAAATTCAAATCCCGGCCAGTCGTACAAGTGGACGTGCCTCCCTTCGGACTTTCCACCTCTCCCAGGGTCTTTACGATGGTGACGCCGGGAGGTGGGCCGCCTCCCTCAGGCGTCAGGGGGTAACCTCTTCTGCCTGTATCTGGACGCACTGGTTGATCTACGGCCCACGCGCCCGCAGGCGACGGCCGACATGGTCCGCCGTACCGTTCAGGTCGTGCAGAGGTTTGGGCCTTCCTTGTCAACTTCGAAAATCGAGCCTTCCACCCATCTCAGGAACCTAGGTATCTGGGTGCGGGGCTGCAACTGCTTCCGGGCATTGCAGACCGACGGCCCGAGCGGGTGATGTCGTACTAATATCCTAACAAGACTGCGAGGTCCATGGCGCTGCTTACTCAGGCCCCCCGCTCTGAGACTGGCTTCGCCTTTAGGCTTGATGGCCAGTCTCGTTCACCTGGTCCCGTATTGTCGCTGGCCACATGAGGCGCTTCAAATGCACCTTCGGAACTGTCACTAACAGGCCGCAAGCATCCCAATTCCCTCTGATCCCTATCAATGCAAGGGTCCGGGAACACCTGGCATGGTGGTCTCAACGCCCCAACCTGACTCATGGTATCTCTTTCCTGCGCCTCCCGTCGATGGTTGTCATCACGACGGCGCGTCGCAGTCGGGTTGGGGGGGTTCCCCTAGACCCTATGCACCTCAACTCGTGGACGTGGTCCCCGACCGAGGCCCAGGCCCATGTCAATCGTCCTCGAGCTGTGGGCATTGGAACGAACCCTAGCTCAATTCGAGGCGATGGTGACCAACTCCCAGTCTCCTAGTACAGTCGGACACCTCCACCGTGGTGGCCTACCTCAACAAACAGGGCGGGACTCGGTTCCGGCCACCTTTTCCTCTACGCCATTCGAATCAGAAGCGTGGTGTCGGTACCGTTCCCCCTCACGATGTCCTCATACACATTCCGGGAGCCGCCAACTTTCTTGCCGACGATCTGTCTCGTGGCAGAATGACGGCCTCGGAGTGGATCCTGAACCGAGATGGTCGTACGGGAGATCTCTCGAGAGGTTATTTGTTCCTCAGATCGACCTGTCGCATCGACCTGAGTCACCAGCTCCCTCTGTCTCAGCAACCCGGACTCACGACCCGGGTGCGTACTCAGATCCGACGCTCTGGCGATATACTGGACTTGTTCACGGCCTATCCCTTCCCGCCGATTCCGATTCTGCATCATTAGTTTCGCAATCGGGCTTGAGGCGTGCCGTGTCATCCTCATCGCTCCCTTTTGGCCGAAACACCTTTGGTTCGGCCAATGGTGGATCGCTTGGCGGCTCTGCCGCTGCGGCTACCGATCCGTCCGGACCTAGTCCCTTCCGACGGAGTGAGCGCCAGTCTGTCGCTGGAGCATCTAGCGTTGACTGCGTGGTCATTGTCCGGCAACGATGTCCGAGAATTTTCTTGGCTTTTCGCAGAGGGCTGCCACGCTCATATCGGGCTGGAAAGAAGAAGTCCACCTGGACGCTTACCGCTAAGCCGTCTTGGAACCCGACTTCCGCTGGTGTGAGCGACGAGAGTTGTCTCCGACTCGGGCATCTGTGGCCGAGATCGCTGACTTTCTCAACGATCGCTTTGATATCGGACTTGAAACTTCGCCTGTTAGAAAACTGACAAGTCCGCTATCTTTAGCGATCCATATAGGTTTCGATGACGGATTCTCCCATCATGACGATGGTTCGACCGTCTCCTTCTAGAGGGATGTTTAATACAAGACCGCCGGCCAGGAAGACGGTCCCTCCTGGGACGCATAACACTGTCTTAGACTTTTATTGAAGCACCCATTCGACGCTTGGCTGAGGCATCCTAAAAAATGTCACCCACAAGACGTCTTCCTCGTCGCTCTCGCCTCTGGGAGACAATGCTCAGAGATCAAAAAATCTCTATTGGTCAGCGTCAGAATCTCTCGGGACAGGGTCAAATCGTTCTTCAGTCCGATTTTCTGGCAAAGACAGTCACTCAGTCCGACCGCAACAATTATCTAACCCCGAATTGCATGTCACCTTTGGTGCGGGAAGATCGCCTGTGGTGGCCCGTTCGGGCCCTTGAGCACTACAAACGTAAAACGTCCTCTCAGGGGCTCTCACTACTCGTTTTTTTCTCTGACACAACCGCTTCCCCCCACTGGTCGCGTCAAAGCGACAATTGCTAGATGTATTAGACGCTGTAATTAATGATTCAACGCGGTGATTAGAGTTTCCCAAGCTCGAGCCCAATCTGTTCGTAATATCATTCCTCATGGGCCTATCACCGCGGAATCAGCATTGCCGAAATCTGCGATGCTATGTCGTGGAGCGCTCCCACAACGTTCTCGTCAGTGTACTACCGAAATGTGGAAACTCCACAAGAGAATGTTGCGAGGGCACTCCTGCAATAAACAACACTAATCACTTCCTATACATACAGTCCTCCCCTCCTGTGCCGACTGTGACGCCGCCCCGGAGTATTCCGTTGTAAGGTTAGCATCTATGTCCCCAAATTTTAATGTTAATACCTTTAAGGTCTTTAACAGAAATGTTACTTACTTTATGTTTAGTGCTGGTCTTGCCTTTGGCCTGCATTCTGTTGGCGCTCTGAAATTCATGCTCCACCACCTCCGACTGGAGTTGTGCCTAGTCTGGTGTTGGATTGAATGATTCATTCAACGGGGGTTTAAGGCAGTGTTTCAGTCAACATTGGTGTAATGACCCTTCAGTGTAATGATTTATTCACAAACACATTATGTTTTATAATCAATCTACACGAGCCTGATTTCCTTTCCAATGTTGACTTCCCATTTCCCGCCCGCCCCAAGCATGTTTACAACGCGCGTCCGTGTGAGCTTGAGCCAAAACGGAATTAATGAAGAGCTAAGGTCGACAGGGTGTGACCTGGAGTCACTGGTCAGACCATTTCTCTTTTAGGGTGTTTTATGGTAATTTGGGGCATTCCACGTCTCAGAAAGGTAAATGCATATGTTTCAGTCAACATTGGAAAGGACATCGGCTCAGTTAGATGATTTATACAAAATAAAAAAAATAAAAGTGTTTTTTTTGAATAATTTCTTATCATAAACCATTTCTTAGAAATGCTGTCATAAAAAGTAAACAGCCAATATGGCCATTTGGTGTCTGTTTTGTGTAAAACGGAAAACTTTGGCTCGACCTTTATTCAATTTGTATATTCAAATTTACTGATTCAATTAAATATTATGTTCTTACAAAGACACTGTTTCTTTTCATATGTAAATTTATTTCCCCATGAAACTGTTAACTAAATACACAGACAGACTGGTTGATAAACAGTCAAAGCCAGTCTTGATCTCCTATAAACCAATCTCGCAGTGTTTTTACAATTAGGTAAGATTGTTTTGTATGAATTCCCGGATGAAATTCATCTCACAATTCTATAATAATTGGTTAAATCGATGGAATCAAGCTTGATAACACACGAAATATTTAAACAATATTTCCATAACTTTAGGGCAAACAAATTTGGCAATATTTTATTTTATTATGTAAAAAAAGAAAATTTTTGTTTTTGGGGAGGTTGTCTGGTGTGAAGCAACAACATTTTTTCTGGTAAATTGATTGTTTTTGAGACTCCAATCCTTATTATTTCGAAGAAATAAACCCTCTTCCCCACTAATCTAGAGGTTATCGTCATTGTGTGGTGGTGATCATGTCATGGATGCCATCTCCACAGTGCGAACAGTATGCAAGGAACAAGGAGCCCAGGAACGCAATGCACCGTGGAGGCTGTTCTTCCGCAAGGAGACTTTGCACCCTGGCACGACCCATCAGAAGATCCTATTGGTACTAATCTCATCTACCAACATGCAGAGAATCCAAGTTTGGAGAGTATCGTTGGTGAAAAGTATTATTTGTTTGTTGTCATTCAATTTTTTTGTGTCGTCTGCAAGAGGGGACATATGGTAGTGATTGGGTAGTGTGTGTTGTGTGTCTGTGGTCAAAATGTTCCCTAAACATAATTGTTCACTGTTTCCACATATGTGCACACGTTTTCATGGCACTTGAATTTAAGGATCATTGGGTAGTGCCCAACGACGTAAATATAACCCAGACCCGAAGATTCTCCCGAAACGGCGTAACCAAAAATCGAGGTGCCCAAAAGTATTATAAGCATACGCACTTCATTATCATAGTTTTGGGCACCACCATATTTGGTTTACGTATCGTCGTATTTGGAAAATCCTTAATGCATATTTATGAGACACGCGGTATTTTCGTTCGTCACACTCAGCGAGTGAAAACAACAATAACAAACTGATGCCACATGCTATCACTCGGACTCAAATATCTCTTTTCCTAAGCAAAATTAACAGGGTCATCGGAGGATTTTTGGCATTAGGAATGCAGGAATCTTTTTAGATGCATGGTTTCTTTCATCGATTGGGTTTCGCATAATTATTGCAGAAAAATCAGCCATAGACAATGGAACACTGGGGAAATGCAACACTGATAACATAACGCGTGACGCACAGATTTTTATATGTGTGTTCTTGCGCCTTAACAGTGACGACAGACACGCGCGTGCTTACCCACCACAACCGCGGCGCGCTGTGTGTGAGAGAATCGGTTACCGACGGGCTTGGGCTTTTCCACAATACACGCGATTCCCCTCTTGGTTTATTATTCCAGCTCTATGGTAGTGCCCCACAAGTCACCCCTCTCATAGTGGGGACAAAGGTAATCTAGAGGTAATTAGGTCATGCCCAAAATGGTCAGATTTATATTGCTTGGTGTATCCACATATGTTGATCCGTTTTTCATGACACTTGGATACGATGGAAATTGGGCAGAGCCCCACGTGTTGCTGACCTCTTGTGACCTTGGTGACCTCATGTGACCTTTGTTTCCATTCCCAAACTGATGCCAGATGATACATGTTCGGTGAATGCTGTATTTTTTTTTCATGTCATTTATTTTTTAGATGCTTTATCTCCATTAAACTCAAGTGTATTCCTAGCTCTAACAAGTAACCTGTTCTGTAAAAATTTCTTTGGGAATATACTGTTATCGGATGGTCTGAAGTATATCCATAATGCATTTCTCTACAGGATGCTGACCTTGCTTGTATAGCCACTCAGCAATATTATGTTGACTATGGATGGAACATGGTGTTTGACAGTTGTGGATTGCTACCTACTTACATCCCTGACAATGCAATCACTGGATCAAAGACAATAGAAAGGTGTCACAGCTTGGTTGCAAAGAGCACAAAAATGTAAGTGAATTTTACTTGTTGTCATCTTAGTATTTTCAGACTGGAAAGTGTTCATTTTAATAAATCCTGCTTCAAAACCACATCCAAAAGTTTATGCACTTGACAATTTTCATGTAATTAAGTAATATTACATTCTACCCTGTTTTTAGTTTGGTACCAGTTACAATTACCCGGTATTTGATTTCAACCATAATAAGGTTTAATAATAAGGCTTTTCACACTAGAGCTGTGATCAATCACTTTTGCGATCGATTGTCCATCTGTAAACTTCAAACCAGCCGCCAAATCATTAGGATACTTGTCTTCTAACATTAGCTGTTGTGCTTCCTCAAGCAACAGCACACACGCATTCGCTAAATGCACTTAGGTAAGCGACTATACGCCATGTTGAATTACCTTATTCAGTCCGGTCAATTTTGCGATGGAAAACGTGCTATTTCTGGTGTTTACACACCAAGGTGACAATTCTTATCACTAAAAAGATGGCTATGTACCTCATTAGAAAGTCAATGACAACACTGCCGTAAATATCTCTGAAAGTATTTCGCGAAAGCAGCAGCTTGATAATCCTATATTATAAAGAGTGTGCTAAAATATGATGTTCTATCTTTTGAACAGAGTTACTATGTCAAAGACAAAGTCGACCCAATGCGAGTGAAAGAAGAGTCGTCAAGCTAGGCCAAATTCAAGTGGCCGCTGCTGTTCTCACGTTTCTATGAGGCGTACAAGTTCTCTGGCCCTAGCCTGCCCAAGAATGATGTGATTGTGGCAGTTAATTGGACTGGCGTGTACGTGGTGGACGATTTGGAGCAGGTTCTGCTTGAGCTCACATTCCCCGAAATTACACAAGTGTCAAGTAGCAGGTAGGTCAAAGAAATCTCAATTCCCATGGCACATTTCATAGTTTTTTATTCACCATTGTATTTAGAAAATACACACCCTGGTTTTGGGGTATGATGTATAATACCTAGAACATAAAAGGTCAGTACATGTCAATGCATGTACAAGTTCAACACATTGAACTATGCCCTCTGTGGATGAGTATATTGTAGCTCATATTACTACAAGCCAATATAGTCTCAATTCCCATGGCACATTTCAGTAGTTTTCATTCACTAGTGTATTTAGAAAACAACCCCCTGATTTGTGGGCATGATTTATTGTACCCATAACTCACAAGGTCAGCTCATGTTCATAATGTATGTGAACAATTTATTGAACTGCACCATTGGTGGATGAGAATATAGATGTTATCCACTTCTCTCATGCATGCCCTCAAGCGTGCTCTTCCCTAAAGTAATCGTTATTCGAATCAATGCAACACCTGACTTCAAAGAACTTGTGTTGCAGTTTAAAGTGTGACCTAGGCTATTTAAATTTAATTTATTCATAAAGCATGTGCATATTGTTTTATTTTTAAGTCTTAAACACAGTTAAGTAGTCATAGTTAAGGTCCATTCATACAATGCAGTGCTGTCTGCAATGCAGTGCAGTGAAAATGGATGAAAACCATCTCTGACTCAATGCAGCAGCAACACAGTTCAAATTGCATTGTGCTGCTGCTGTGTTGAGTTGGAGATGGATTTCATCCATTTTCCTTTCATTGCAGTGAAGTATGAATGGACCTTTCAGGCTATGCAACTCACAGAACATGCAAGGCCTCTATCCGTGGCTCACAAATTGTGTTATGCCTTTGAGATTCTTGGAGTCTCATTTGGGGGAAGAAAGAAACAAGGTTCATACTCAATAGGTAGTATTTTTTTTTGGGGGGGGTTGTACATGTATAGTACAGTGCAAATTTTAAAGATTGGGCCTACTCTGTATAAACGATGAAATACTGCATTACTTTTACCATGTAAACATTTCTCTTGGGCAGGACTGGCAAACTGCATGGGCAGAGTTTCACTCTATTGACAGTGAAAGGAGAGGAGTATACCTTCACCTCGTCCAATGCCGAGGACATCAGAGACATCATTGTGTTCTTCTTGGAAGGCATGAAGAAGAGGTCGCGTTATGTGGTGGCGCTTCAAGACAACCCTAGTCAAGGTAGGTCCTCAAGGTAGTCAAGGTAGTGATAAATAAAAACTTATATAATATGATTTGACAAATCTTGTAAAAACAATTAAACATTTAGCAGCATGTAGATTCCTGACTCTGTCATGATGATAGATAAGTAATAGATACCTTCTATCAAGAGTCTTGGATTTGCAGCGACGAAGCTTGCGTGGTCCTCTCGACCTCTTCATTCAGCCATAGAGATCTGCACACAGCAACCAACTCTCCACAGGGATGCTGGCTACGACATGACGTTCTGCTGTCACATGAATCACATGATCCCCCCTTAGTGGGTGGTCCTGTGGGTGTAATCACCAACAATGCTAAATGAATAGGTCGCGAAGACCTCGCAAGCTACGTTGCTCCAAATCCAAGACTCTGACAAGGTATCTAGTCCTAATCTCAGTTAAAACTTTTATTGCCATGTGCACACGAATGCAACATACCAGTGAAGATACTACTTTCATAAGTGACATGCAATTATGAAAGGTAATTCAGATGAGATTTTCCTTGTTTTTGTCACCTAGGTGAGGGTTCCTCATTCCTGAGTTTCCAGCGAGGGGACCTCATTATCTTGGAGCAAGATAATGGCGATGCTATCATGAATAGTGGTTGGTGCTATGGTGAGAACGACAGGGATGGCAAAAAGGGAGACTTCCCTGCTGAGTGCGTCTACGTGTTGCCTACCATGACTAAGCCAAGTCCAGACGTCGTTGTAAGTAAAGCATTTGTCAATCACCTGATTAGAGTTGTAACTGTAGTTGATCTGTAACGCGAATGTCCCAAGATTAAACTCTACCTTATGAAGCTTGATCTTACCAAGAGCATCAAATTGCTCAATATTTGAGACCAGCCAAAAGACCATTGAATTTCCTTTTTTTTCCTGAAATGTGAACAAAATCCATGTATTTATGAAAAAATATGATTGTCTGATAGATCATATTCCTGTCCATTCCAATGGGACTCTACTCAGTAACCAAGAACTTGCAGCATATATAACATGATATCTGAGTTACCAGTTGTTCAAATTTAAAACTCGCCAGATTTTGATAAAGTTGATTCAAGTGGGTAATTATTGCATCAGTTCCAAGATAGATCATACGTATTTGCCTCCTACACCAGCTTGATCTTGAATATGTAATCAATCATTACGCTTCAAAGGCCTAACTGCTTCACTTTTTAAATACCATTGGATTTGACCAAAAATATATCTGCTCTGTTATATTTTCTTAGTACATCCATCAATTGTGATCAAATTTCAGGAAAACAAGATAATTGAATAAGCTAAGTCACACCAAACCAAGGTCAAAGAGTAGAAAGAGTATAGTGGTTTAAAATGGAAATATCAAATGTGGAAGTTTGTAATAAGTGTTATTAAGTGTAGTGTTTAGTGATCTCTTGCATTTAGCACTTAGGGAAGACTGTCTGTAAGACTGCCAGTAAGACTGTCAAGAAAGTTAGATTACTTAAATTGTGCTCATTTCGTTTTGTACAGGCAATGTTTACCATGCAACCCACTGACTTGTCAGATAGACTAGGACCATCTGAGGTAGCTATTCCTCAAGAACAACCTAGGAAGCAACACACTCTAGAAGAGTTTGCCATTGATCATTCATGTAAGTGCATACAGTAGTGTATTGGGCATAGGTGGGTTTGGGAAAGAGGGACTTCTATAATCCAAGGCTTCCAAATTCCGATGAAGATAATTGACTCTAGGAGCCAGGAATGAAACGGAAGTCCTGTCGCTCTATACATTGGTGCTACCACGTTTATTACTGGTTTTATCCATGGGTTTGGCCATTTCTGGTTCTTTTCTGCAAGCAGTTAAATGTTTTTTCTCTGTTTTCTATCATAAATAGTAAATAAAGCATATGGTGGCGTGCACTGCGCAGAAAATGGTTTGAACATGTATGATTGGCCCACATTGAGAACCCACTTTGTTGACATACACTCTCTCTGCCTCTCTCTCTCTCCCCCTCTCTCCATCTCACTCTTTCTCCCTCCCTCCCTCTCTCTCACCCTCGCCCTTTTTCCTTCCCCTTTATCTAGTCTCTCCTCACCCTCACCCTTTCCCTTTATCTCTCTCTCCCTCTCTCTCCCGCTCTCATGTTCCCCCCTCTCTCCCCTTCTCTCCTATCCTCTCTCCCTTCTCTCTGTCTCCCCTCTTTTCCTCTTCCTCCTCCCTCTTTCCTCCTCCCCTTTCCTCCCTCCCCTCTTCTCCCTCCCCCCTTTCTCCCTCCCCCTCTTTTTCCTTCCTCTTTCCGTCTTTCCCCTCACCCCTCTTTTCCTTCCCCTTTCTTTCCCCCTCCCCCTCTTTTTTCCTTCCCTCTCTCTCCCTCTCCCCTCTCTCCCTCATCTCTCTCTACTCTCTCCCTCTTTCCCTCTTTTCCTCCCTCTTTCTTCTTTTCCATATCAAGGTCATCCCTCTTGCTTCTCCCTACCCCCTTAGTCTACCCCCTTTCTCCCTCCCCTTTCTCTCATCCTGCCCTCCCCTCCCCCTTCTTCCTGCTCCCTCGCCCCCCCCACCTCTTTTCCTTCCCATCGGTTCTCCCCCAGCCCCGTCTTTGTCCTTCCACTCTTTCCAACTTTCCCTCCCCCTCTTTTTCCTTCCCTCTTTATCCCCTCCCCATCTTTTTCCTTCCTTCCTCTCTCTCCCCTCTCTCCCTCTCATCAGTCCAGTCTCCCCCCCTCTCCGTGACAACAAAATCCCCCTCTCGTGTCCCCTCTACTCAATTCTCTACAGTCACTCTCCGTCTTCCCTCTTTCTTCTCCTCTGGCCTGGCCTCTTTTTCCCCTTCCCCCGCTTTTCCCGTCCTTCTGTTCCCTCCCACCTTTTTCACTTCCTTCTCTCTCCTCTCCTCACCTTCTCTCCATTCATCGGTTCTCTTCGTCGTCTCCCCTCTCTCACCAATTGACCCGTCATTTAGTGCCCCATAAATTGATAGTTCAACATGATGAAGATGAAAATTTATTATTTTGTAATTTTCATGCAGCCGCCACCAAAGCGCACAATTAGTCGTGCAGTGAGCGTCGCACCAAGGACACAACCTTGGAAGCCACAGTGAAGGGAGCAAATCAGACAACCACACTCCTCAAGAAACTACTCAACACTCCTGAACTAGCTGAGGCCAGGCCTGCATAGCCTTTGAATATATCCTTTGATTTATCAACACACAAAATGTTATGACATTGCACTTGATATTCTGTATGAATAACATTCTCCAGGCTGTTTAGAAGACACTACTGTTGGGTGTTCCCATATGAGGTTATTGAAATACAGTAGTCAGTTCATGATCATTGCATCTCCAAAATGAATTAATAACACTTCAAATGCTGCTGATACGTGGAATGTCGTTCAAAAGAAAACTCCTCAAAGTTGTTACACTCATGCACATGGGTTTAAAAAGAAATATGATTCACACAAACCCTCTATTAATTTTCCGGAATCCCCCGCCCCCCACATTCTCAACCCACACAGCATAGCATGCACGATAACGATACAACAAGAAGTTCCAACAACCATCAATACACAATGTGAATGTATGGGCATAAAGGGTTGTTATTTACCATATTGACAGCATGTTAAAAAATGCCAACAAATTCTTGGGATTTTGCAAAGAATCTCACGGACAGGCACAGTATCACGACAAAACGCAGACTGCTTATTTCTGCCTGGTTTCGCCCTCATACCAGACTATGCCGTTGGGTTTGTGATCCATACACCAAAAGTAATATATATCTCTTGAAAAGTTCAAAGGGGAAGGGCCGTGCTTTACTGTTTTCTGGAAACGTACAATTGGAGGGATAGTTGTCTTGAGCTTCTGCATAACTCTGGAACATCTGCACTCGGGAATCATAATCCATCCAGTGAGGGAACAAAAAACAAGATTGGTGCATTTTAACCAAACAATGTGCAAGTGAATGCGCAATCACCTCAAGCCTGGTGGTACACATCGTCTAGAAGGGGGCGAAATATTCACTCACAGTGCGCTGGGCCCAGACCCCCTTACAAGAAGAACATTTACAAGTTTCGTTTCATTTTCCTTTCATTAAAACGTGAAACAGTTTGCCTTAGGATATTGTTAATAGTGGGGGAATGCCATTTTTCACAAAGCGACTGTTATTGGTGTTCCCTGCGGGCAACAGATTTGAACAAATGTCGACCACTCTACTAGCCTCCCACAGCATTAATGGACGCCTGCGTCTGTTGGCGTGGCCCCCAAGTGAAGATCGCATGGTGTCCACCTTCACAGCAAATTTAGGCAACAGCGCTGTGATGGTCATGAAATGGCACATTATAGAAGGCCTGTATTATCAGGCTTTTTATTAAGTCAACACGGGACCAGACTAAAAATCTTTAAAAAGCGGCCTCCTGGTCTTTAATTTTCTGAGAACCAGCAGAGCCCGTAATTTTATACTCGACGACAAATTTTGGTGAAAATTTTTACTTCAGTAAACTCCTACATACTGACAAATATGTTAAGTTGTGTTTACTCAGTTAACCAAGACCAGGCGCCTAGAAGTAGAGAAAAGAACCGGTGCCCTGGTCCCATTTTTCCTGTCCCATCGCAGGGTGCAAAAAAACCGGAACCATAGGGAGTAACAAGTGCCCGGTGCCCAGCGTAATAAAAGCCTATTATTTTATTATTATTATATTTGCTAACTTAAGTTAGAGGGCAAAAGTGGCTTTTGTGTTATTCATCATTACGGGCCGTTAGGGCGAAATACATTTCACCCCCCATACGTATCTTTTGTATTGCAAACCTTTATTATATTCCATTTTGGATAACATTATATGAATATTAATTATATGCACAATATGTAGGCCACTGTATCTGAATTTCTGTCTGCTTACGAGGATTCAAAATGGGCATTTCTTACCAGATAGGATTGTATTTTGCCCATAATGGTTAGGCACCACACAACATATTACTAAGGCTCACCGTTCGCGAAGACATAAAATCTCCACTTTTTTGGGAAGTAATATGGTCATGAATGTAAGAATCAGCTAAAATGAGGCCAATCAACACGTCAACCAATTAATTTCTTCAAAAATGTAACATCTTACTTTCTCCAACTACATAAAACCAAAATTACCAACACTGTTTAGTTTGGGGGGTCTTGATTGTTAACCTTGGTTTTAAACCCAAAATTTGAAAGATGTTAACAAGTATCAATTATGTGTAGTGAGCTTGTGTGTTCCAGTACAGTAATTTCTTTAACTGTCCACACCTATCATGAAATATATGGTGATTCTTTTCCCAACCAAGAGGAACTATCGTCATGGCAATGAACTGACGGATCACATATTTGAGGTGCACTAAAGAACGAACCTTTGAAGGATGAGATGTACTGCCAAATCATCAACCAACTCACAGACAACAGACTCAGGTAAGACCCACTTTAGTTTTGTTTTTTCCAGTGTGGTTTATTTGTTAACAAATTTTTAATAATTATACTCGATTCATCTGATATGTGACCGTGTACCATTCTTGCGGAGGTGAAAAATTCTATGAGGCGTAGGGACTTCTGTTAATCATGTTATTGTGACGAATGTTAAGACCTGAAATACACTATTGTGCGTTTCCATACATGAATGAAATTGTATTTAGTGGCAGGTGAGTGAGTTATATGACCGGAGTGTCCTCCAAGATAATCCGGTGTGGCACGTGCATTTGAATTCTTTCATTTTCCCTCTCCGACTTAATTGAATAGGTCCAAAACTCCAGGGGGACGAACATATCAACGCGAATCGACTATAGGCTTGATGAACCCAGATTACAGTTGAAACTCACCATGACAGCATTTTGTGTATGTGCTTTAATGCTAGCAATTAGCTAGATCAGTAGGTTCCTTGATGATGTTTAAAAAGTTACCTACATGTTATCTGTTCTTGAGTGCTTTGATTATGCGCTTATTCTTAGAAAATATTATAGCGTCCCAGATTTGAAACATTATTTCAAGATATTAGGCCTCTTCAGGTGATAATTTCCTGAAGGAGGCTGATTTGTTTAAATATTGTTAACTTTTTAAAATGTTGTAACTGAAATTTATTGTGGTGAATGTTTTGTAAAGTTTTTGATGTTTTTAATAATCTTAATGACACAATATAACACAATTGTGTTGAGTTGTCGTTAAACTTTAATACTCACTCTTGGCTCACATAAATAGGATCAGTGAAGAGCGAGGCTGGGAATTAATGTGGCTGGCCACAGGAATCTTTGCCTGCAGTCAAACTCTCATGACAGAAGTTACCAAGTTTCTGCGGTCTTCTCGCAACCAACTGGCCATGGACTGTGTACAGCGCCTGCAGAAGACCATTAGATTCGGACAGCGCAAGTATCCCCCTCACCTGGTTGAAGTCGAAGCGATCCAACACAAGACAACACAGATCTTCCATAAGGTGTATTTCCCAGATGATACGGATGAGGTAAGTTCTCAAGATATTTTTGAAAGAAATTAGTCAAAATCAACACTTCATAAATATTGGAAATATACTGGAGGAGATGTATTCTGTGTCCAAATGAAATTTTATATGATGGAATTCTGAACAATATTGCCTGAATATGTTTAAATATCTTAAAATGGAAATGGTACAGTATCACGTTAAGTCTGTAGTGGGCAAATGACTGAATTAAAGGCACTATCAGCAATTTGCGAAATCAGAAAATAAAAAAAATCATCAAATCAGATTTGTGCATGTCTGTAACAAGGATAGGTATACTAACATGCCCTGCAAATGATAGGACCAGAAGCAGCCTAGTAGAGACAAAATTGGTTATTTTAGTCATTAGAGGAAGGTGAAAAAGGTGGTGAGGAAGGTAGTGCATGATGGAGGAAAGTATGGAAGCTGAAAGAAGAAGAGACAAGAAAGAATTTTGAGATGAGAGTTGGGGAGCTTGTGGGGACTGATGTGTCAGATTTGTGGGGGTGCTTTAAAGGAGGGGTATTACAGGCATATGATGAAGTGTGTGGGAAAACAAAAGGTAGGAGAGACAGGAGAGATACAGGGTGGTGGAATGCTGAGGTGAAGAGGCGATAGCGAGAAAGAAGGATGCATATAAGGATATGAGAAAAAACAGTACGGAAGAGAAAGTAAGGTATAAGAGGTTAAAGAAGCGAGCAAAGAAAGTGGTTGCGAAGGCTATGAAGGAAGAGACAGAGAAGGGGCTGAGTGAGTTGAGAGAGAATCCAAACAAGGTGTATAAGATAGTGAAGGCAATGAAAATGGATGGAATAGATGTTGAAGGGGAAGATGTATGAGGGGAAGTAATGGAAAGTTGAATTTTAGTGAGAAAGATAGAGGTAGAGTCTGGAAAGAGCATATGGAGAGAATCATGAATGAGGAGAATGAGTGGGATCAGAAGGTAGAGGCTGATGCTGTGGAAGGGCCAGTTTAGGGGTCAGTCGGGAAGAAGTGGTGAAGGTAATAAGAGAAATTAAAAAAGGAAAGGCAGATGGACCCTCAGAGGTGAGTGTTGAGATGATTAGTGTGAGTGGAGAGATAGGGATTGGTGTGATGATGGAGTTGTGTCAGAGAGTGTTAGATGGAGGAGGCATGCCGGAGGAGTGGGCAGTGAGTGTGGTGGTTCCAATTTTTAAAGGGAAAGGGGATGCAATGAGTTGTGGTGCATACAGGGTGTCTCAGAAAGAACGTTACCCTCCAGAAACGGCCATTTTTGCTTACTTAATCAATTCTTATCCTTGTTTTAGCTTTATGTTATGAAAATATGTACTGTTTTGAACATATGGTGAAAACAAGAAAGAAACGGTGAAAAAATAACCAAACAATAATTATTTCCCTAAAATGATTCAAACCTACTTTGTCCACGGCTAGCAATAGCAGAGAAACATGTACATTGTATTTCTTATGGATTTGAGCACACGTAGTCCTCAGAGTTAATTAATTTGTTCATAAGTAATGCCTACAAAGCACCTGAAAAATGCACTTAATTTGTTCTTTAGAATGAAATGACCTAAATCCCCTCACCCGTCTCCCATCATAATGCAAATATGAATTTGGTTAAAGCACATTTTAAAATTAATGCATGGCGTGTGGCTTCCTACAATGGCATATTCTATGAACTCGATCGTGCCGATGGGTAAAGGACAATCCTTCATCGTGAATGGGTAACCGTTTTCCCTCAATGTAGGGATCCTAGTAGATGGTAATCAAGGGGAACAGTGAATGAAAATCTAGAGCATGGCCAGACTCTAAAAAGGGGCAAGGAAAGCGATATGGTCGTCAAGGAACATGAACAATCAGTCGCAAATACTGCTGCAAGTGCAGGGTTGTTACGAGGAGAACTGAACCATAAAACTCTCAAACCCCAGCAAGGGCCTTGGGATTGAGAATAGTATTGGCCAGAAGGGTCAAATATTTTCCTGTCGAAAGAAGATATTTGGCATGCCATGGTTTCATATGCTAATGCTAGCCTTGGACAACGTAGAGGTTGCATCATATTAGGGGGATAGTTAATGTTGTTATTTTTCACCGTTTATTCTTGTTTCACCATATGTTCATTAAAGTCACATAATTTCATAATATAAGCTAAAACAAGGATAAGAATGGATTAAGTAAGCAAAATGGCCGTTTCTGGAGGGTAACGTTCTTTCGAGACACCCTGTATAGGGGTGTGAAAGGTTGTTGGATCATGCAATGAAAAATTGGGGGAGAGGGTTCTAGAGAAGGGATTCGGAAGATAGTGGAAGTGGATGAGATTGCAATTAGGTTTATGCAGGGAAGGGAACGATAGATGCGTGTTTATTTTAAGGAGGTGCCCAGAGGATATCAGAGCTAAAGGGAAGAAAGTTGTATAGGGGTTTGTAGACTTGGAGAAGCATTTGATAGGGTTAACGAGGAAAGTGGAAAGTGATGGAGTGGGCGATGAGGAAGAGAGAGGATACAAGGAAGAAGTAGTGGTTAGAGCATGATGAGTTTGTAGAAGAAGCCAAAACAAGAGTTAGATTGGGTTGCATTGTCCGATGAGTTTGAGGTGAAGGTGGGGGTGCATCAAGGTTCTGTACTTTTCGCCATTGATTTTTGCAATTGTGATTGATGTAGTCACGAAGAGTGCAAAAGAAGGTTTTTGAGTGAGATGTTGTACGCCGAATGATTGTCTTAATGAGCGGGACATTGGAGGGACTGAGGAGAAGTTTTGGAATGGAAGAAGGCTTTGAGAGTAAGGTTTGAAGGTAAACCTTGGAAGACGAAATTGACTGGGGAGTGGGTGGAGAGGGAGGTGGTAGGGAGTAGGTAGACCATGAGGTGGTGTGGGAGAGAGAAAAGCCAAAAATTCAGTGTGGGTTAGAAATTGTGGAAAATGGATCCATGGGAGACGATTGCACAAGATGAAAGAGAGTGACCCCTAGTTTGGCAAAAGATTTTGTTTGCAGAAGATGTGAGAAGGGTGCTGAAGGGATGGTGGAACAGGAGGAAAAGTGGTGATGAGGTGAGTCAGTGAAGGAGTTTCACATTTATAGGGGACAAGGTTAGTGGGGTGGTGGATGCGAGGGGGCTGTGACAGGCTAGAGTGAGGTATGGATGGGTGAAGTTTAGGCCCGGGGGGGGGGGGCACTTGTATTCCAAGGGGATATGATGCGATGACATGGACTTCAAAATGCAACCTAAAAACATAAATCATTACACGATTTTCTTTACCACCAATGTTGACTGATCTGAACATATGCATTTCCCTTTCTGAGAAGTGGAATGCCCCAAATTACCCCAATTTACACCCCTAAAGAGAAATGGTATCGAACAGTACCCCAGGTCACCAACCTTTGTCGCCCTTTAGCTCTTCCTCAATTCCGTTTTGGCCGCCAGTCAGAACGGACGTGTTACCGCAGCCTCTGTCATTTTAGCAGCCAATTAAACTGAGATTTTGATAATGTATAGTCGTCTCCTCATACGGAATACTCCTACTACTATACCAGATCTATCTGGATTATAGACGGGATTATATACGGCGGATTTATAGGCTCAATCGGAACGAAATAAACGGAGACTTTTACGCCGTCGGAGAGCTCTGATTTGTATCCTTTTTTACCGCCCATGCGGTATGTGATCTTTTTGTGGGGAAGGGAAATAAGGTAAACCAAGCAGCCATTGACGCACGTGTTGCTGCCTTGACTGCCTTTGACTATATGTCTGAGTTGTTCTGGTATCTTGTTATCGGGCTTGCTCGCTCCAATTTATGTGGTCTGGTGTGCGTATTATTTTATTATATGCTTGTGGTTCTGTAATAAAAATATGTGGTGAAAACTGTTTGAAAAATTTCTTTTAACCGTTCGGACTCAGTTACCGAGTTGGTTTTTGTGTCCTGACGTTGGTACAGGAGAGACCCTCCACGGCACGTTGGTTATTTCGGTACGGTGTTTTTATTGCGCACGCTCTCCATCTAGCCAAAATCACGCCTCACCCCGTTTTCGTTGGCGCACAAGTGCGTTCGCTGCCCTGCCTCCATTCATGTGGCCCCATTCCTTATGATCGAACACAGGCAATTGTTCCCGCACCAAACGGTGCGCCTCTTTTCGTCTCGGACTTACGGATGGTCAGTGGGCAACCACGGAACATGGTACGCCGCTCGTGTGCGTACAGGGGAGAAAGGGGGTGGGGGTTAAAGTGGGCTACGGCCCGGGGTTCGTCCACGGCAGCCGCTGCTGCTCTGGTGCTCCCAAAGGTGGGCTAGCTGGGCTCTTCACGGCATGCTGATCTGATGAGGTGGCTTTGGGCCGCCCCGTCGGCGCGCCACCGGCCGCTAGCTCACCTGTTAAGCCCTAGGGGCTGCTCCGGTGCAGGCTAGCGCGGTATGCTCTGCCAATCCCCTAGGGGGCTGGCGGCGGTTATAGACGTTCTGGTAGTGGTGAGTGGTGATTGATGGTGAGGCCCAGGTCGCCGGGGCTCTTAATCCATCGCCGAGGTTGTTCGCAAACTACGTGGTGGCGGTCCCGGTGTCTTGGGGCACTTGACCGCGACCACGGTGTTGGCCATACTTCGGGATGTTTCGGCAAAACCTGGGGCTTTGGCCTCGGCTCACTTTGCGGAACGCCACAGGGGTTGAATACGCTCGCTGCACCACCGCATGACTAGCCTTGCTGGTCTTGTGAGGGGCCTTCCCAGCCCGGCGCCGCAAGCTGCCCGGGCCTTCGGGGCGTGGCGTGGGGGGTGGTGCTTCGCTGGGTTGGCCCCCGCAGATGCCCAAGCTAATAGGTGCTCAGGCCTCTCATGCGGGTATGCCTGCGGCGTAGCTAGTAATGGCCTTCCGTGGAAACCGGCTCCGGGGCGGCGTCCGGCCTATGGTGAAGTACCCGGTGGGGTTGCTTACCCTGCTCTAGCGTTCCTGCGGGGCAAGCCTTCGGGCCTACCCACTGCGGGGGGGACACAGTACCCGCCCCGCAGTCCTACATGCTCAGGCTACGTGCTTCCACGTACGTGACTTACCCACCCCAGTGTCGAGCTGACGGCGGGGGTGGGAACAGATGGTCTTTCGAACGGGGCGCCCCTCTCGCTTGCGGGAGCCCCTCCAGGTATAGTTCACACGCGCCTCCGAAGTCGGCTGCACAGCCGCAGGCACCAGGTCTGTCGGGGCTGCTTCTGACCCGCTTCGAGCGGGGCAGTTGCGCCGCTGCGGCAGCAGTTGTCTCCCTTCTGGGAGCAGCTGCTCAAAGCTTTGCGGCGGGCGTAAAGAACTTCGGGTACCGGGCCGGGGCAGGGCGGTTTACCCGTCCACTACCTTCGGCTTACGTGCCTGTGGGGATTTGGGGTGTCGTCCCCACGCCGTCTCGGCCTGTACCCTCGCCAGGGTCGGGCTGGGTGCAGTCGCGCCCCATGGCTCCTGCGGCCCAGTCCACGCCAGTTGGCTTGGTCCACGCGGGGGCATGGTTGGTCGCCGCCCAGGTGGCGTCGCCTGGCCTTCCGTCTCCATCTGCTCGTTCTGTTGCACCGTTCCTCCCAGGACTCCTAGCGGCCGCAGACTTCCGATGTTCCGGAGGACAGCGCTGGCGAGGCGGACTCGGGCTCGGAGATGAGTCACCTCGGTGATACTCCTTCGCAGCTGTCGACGTCCGCGGCAGCTTCGGAGAAGGAGGAGGTGGATTCTTTCCCGGGTGTGCACCCCGTCAGGAGTGACCTGCGGCAGGGCGGACCTGAACGTCTCGCTGCCTTGGCGCCGCATCCGAGAGGCCGTGCGGGGAGGAGACAGCTCAATATGGGCTTCCCTATCCTCCCTACGGAACGCGTCCAGGCGTTGACGCTTCCCACAGACGTTGGTCTTCTGTGGAGGCGCTCCGGGGAGGTCACACAGAAGCTCTCAACGTACTCAGTGAAAACTTTCGCCAAGCCGTTGAGAACTACCGAAGTGGACTACGACTCCTTCCTGTGGACTCCGACCATAGATCTTGACCTCGCTGCCAAGTTGCCGACGGATAAGACCGCCCCGACTGCGTTCTCCCCCTTCTGAGGCAGTTGAGGCACTAGACCTGGCGGTGACTTCCGGCATCAGGCTAGGCGCTTTCTCTATGGGTCCTCGCCACGACCTAAGATCCTCGTTGGGCGAGGGTGGAGTTTACTCCTCGGAAGCCTCCGATGCCTTTGACGGTCCTAGCCTCGCTAGTGAATCGGCAAACGGAGGCAGCTTCAATGTCTTGGGCGTCGCCTCAGTTCTGTGACGCGAGAATGCCTGCTTCACTCTGCCTACCCTGAGCTCCGATCTCGCATCGGAGGTCTCTAAGTCCAAGCGAGCACGGGACGTCCTTTCGGGGGTTCGTTCAGTGATTCACTGCTTGCATCAGCGGAACGCGTAGGTCGGAAGCAAGCACTCAAGGAGGCTCAGGCGAGATCTCCTCCCGGGAGCTCCTCCGGGGGATCTTCGGCTAAGAAGAAGAAGAAGCGCTCGCGCTCCTCTACTTCCAGCCGTGCCGCCACGCAGGCGAAGTCGACACCGCCTCAGCAACCCAAGAAAGAACGTGCCACGCAACTACTTCTCAGAAGCCCGGGGGCCAAGCCGAAGGCTCGTCCCCTCCCAAAAGCAAGTCGCCTGGGAAGGGGAAGAAGCCTTCGTCTGAGGGCACGGCGCCGCGGGGTTGGAGTCTCTCCTTCGGGATGGAAACCTTACCACCTCCGGTGGGGCGGACGCTTAAGTCTTTGTGCGCGGAAATGGCCAGCCATTTCCGAACCTTGGGTTGCTGAGGGTGGTGGTGGGAGGGGGGGTAGTATCGCATAGAGTTCACCGTGTCACCCCCAGCGACTTCAATGCCGAGACCTACCCCGCTTCCGGGGGATCCGAAGAATCAAGAGTTCTTCTGGCCGAGGTATCGGCCTGTCCTGGGAGTGTGCCATTTTCCCCGGTCGACCCCCCCTTCACGGATGGGTTCTGGTCGACGTTCTTCTTGGCTCCCAAGCGAAAGACCGGGGATGGGATTTGGCGTACATCATAGGAGACAACTCCCCGTGGTGCCTACATCAACAAGCAGGGCGGGACTCGGTCCGTCCCTGTGTCTCGACGCCATGCGAATCATAGCGTGGGTTGTAGAGACCGGGCCATCACGATGGTCGCAGTACACATTCCGGGGGACGTCAATTTTCTTGCGACGATCTGTCTCCCGGCAGGATGACGGCCTCGTAATGGATACTGAACCGAGATGTCTTGCGGGAGATCTTCGAGAAATTATATGTTCCTCAGATCGGACCTTTTCGCCTCGAACCTGAGTCACCAGCTCCCGCTGTACTGCACCCGGACTCACGACCCGGTGCTACGGCAGTCGACGCTCTGGCGATAGACAGGACGGGGTTCACGGCCTCTGCCTTCCCGCCGATTCCAATTCTACATCGCGTGTTTCGAAAATCGCGGGAATGCGTGCCGTTTCATCCTCATCGCTCCCTTTTGGCCGAAACCCTTTGGTTTCGTCCGATGGTGGGTCGCTTAGCGGCTCTGCCGCTGCGTCTACCGAACCGTCCTGGACCCTAGTGTCGCCTTCTGGACGAGGTAGCGCAGTCTGTGGCTGGAGCACCTAGCGTTGGCCATTATCCGGCAGCGTGGCGAGCTTTCTGGGTTTTTCGCAGAGGGCTGCCTCTCTCATATCAGCTGGAAGAAGGAAGTCCACCATGGACGCTTCTCTAGCGTCTTGGGCCCTACTTCTGCTGGTGTGAGCGACGAGAGGTGTCTCAGACTCGGGCATCTGTAGCCGAGATCGCTGACTTTCTCATCGATCGCTTTGATAGCGGACTTGAAACTTCAACGGTCAGGAACTACAAGTCCGCTATCTTCGCGATCCATAGGGGTTTCGAGAGGATCTACCCTTAATGACGATGGCTCGATCCGTCTCCTCCTAGAGGGGATGGTTTAATACACAACCTCCGCCAGGAAGACGGTCCCTCCCTTGGACCTAATACTGTCTTAGACTTTTTAGTGAAGCCTCCGTTCGAACCGATGGATTGAGGCATCACTAAAAAACATGTCACCATTAAGACGGTCTTTATGGTCACTCTGCCTCTGGGAGGCGATGCTCGGAGATCAAGATATCTCTATGTCAGGGTCCGAAAATTCTCGCGGGACAGGGTCAAATGGTTCTTAAGGCCGGACTTTCTGGCAAAGCATAGTCATCCCATTCCGACCACTCAACATTATCTACCCCGATTGCATGTCACTCTTCGGGCGGGAAGATCGCCTGTGTGGTGTCCTGTTCGTGCCCTTGAGTACTGTAAGCGTTAAACTAGGTCCGATCAGGGGCACGAACGTCTCGTTGTTTCTTACACACGCTTCCCCCAAGGGGTCCGACGTCAAAAGCGAACATTTGCTAGAGGATTAGCGCTTGTGGTAATAATGATTCCAACGCGGTGATCGAGAGTTACAAGCTCGAGCCCATTCGGTTCGTAATATCTCGCGTCAGGAGCCTACACACCCGCGGAATCAGTATTGCCGAAATCTGCGAGGCTATGTCGTGGAGGGGCTCCAACAACGTTTTCGTCGGTGTATTACAGAAGTACAACTCATCAAGCGAACGTTGCGAGGGCACTCCTGCAGAAACAACACTAAAAACTCAAACTTCAATATACATAAATGTCTCCTATCCGGTGCCGACTGTGACGCTCGCCCGAGGTATTCCGGTCAGGTTAGGTGAACATCTTTGTCCCCGATTTTTATGTTAATGCCTTAGGCCGTTAGTTTAGTGTAGGTCTTGCCTTTGGCGGACCTTTGTTTGCCTGCTCCTGAAAATATATGATCCCCTCCGCACTGAGTGAGTCAGTCTGGTGTGGATTGAAAATATTCATTCAACGGGGGTATGCATATGTATTGCAGTCAACCATGGTGTTTGTAAAGGAAATCAGTTCAGTGTAATGAGTTATTCAAAAAACACATTATGTTTTATAAATCATCTCCTTTCCAATGTTGACTGCCCACTTCCAGGCCCCGCCCCCAGGAGATATGGACGCACTCCGTTGGGCTTGAGCCAAAACGGAATTGAGAGGAAGAGCTAAGGTCGAAAGGGTGTGACCTGGGGTCACTTGTTTAGTCAGGACCATTTCTCTTTTAGGTGTTGTTGTAATTATGGTAATTTGGGATTCCACTTCTCAGAAGGGAAATTGATATTTTTCAGTAACATTGGAAAGGAAATCAGGCTTCAGTTTAGAATGATTTATCAAACAGCATGTGTTTTGGAATATTTTCACCGATAAAAAACAAGCTAAAACATACCTAAACAAGTATTTTTATCTGTTTATGATACCCTCAACAAGTCCGCAGTGCATGCAATCGTAAATTTCACCCCTTTATTATATGCTGTGCTTTACTGCCCAAGTTCCGATTACAATATTTGGATGATTTTGATCCCTGCCTAATGAGATAAAACATGACCAATTTCGAGGTTAAGATAAAAAACACCACACATTTTTGTTTTCATATTTGTGTTTTGACACCTAAACGATGTACGCGCGTACTTCGCCGGTTGGGAAAAAACACCTTTTTTACGCGTTTTCTTGTTCACGCATCTTTTCCACCTTTGAATACAAGTGCCCCCCCCCCCCCCCGGGAGTTTAGGGAATGTGGGGAGTTGTTGACAAAGAGCAAAAGATATCCTTGAAGATGAAAGGAAGGTGTATATAAAGAGTTGTGTAAGATCAGTAGTGATGTTGTATGGGAGGGAGACGTGGTATGTCTGAGGCGAAAAAATGAGATGGGGAGTCTGAGGAGGGCAGAGAGCAATGATGAGAGCGATGCTGGTGTGATGAGTGATGGAACAGGATGAAGACTGAGGAGTTGGGGGATGCAGAGGTTGTTTTGGAAGAAGCGCGATGGACCAGTGGTGAAGGCGAATAGTGTACGTTGGTATGGTTATGTGTTGAGGAAGGATAAAAAGCATGTGTAAGAAGGGCTTTTGAGTTAGAGGTGGGAGGGTTGAGGAGGAGGGGACGTCCAAAGAAGACATGGAAGCAGCAGGTGGAGGAGGAGGGTAGGAGGGTTGGTTGAGGATGGAGGTGCATTGAATCGGGTGAATGGAAGGAAGGAGTAAGGGCGGTTGCGGTCGCGAATGTGAGGTGAAATCCGGCCACCCCCGTTGACGGATAAAACCGGATTTAAACTTTGGTTTACGTATTATTACTGTCCGTACATACACTTCTACAACACTAATTGAATGGATATTCTTACACACGTCAACGTTTTTACGCATGTTAGGGGGCCAATCGAATTCGCATAGTAACAACGCTTGATCGATTTAAAAGTGTAAGGTAGTTTGTTGGGTAATCTATCATAATTTTATAAATATCGCTTCTTATTTGAAAAAGTGTTAAAGAATAATAAAGGTATTTGTTTTTTTCAGCCTCTGCCGTGTATCTATCGTGTCATAATCACACAGGCGACAGCACTATTTTAGCGTAAAAACGTCTCGGCTGCCCTTCGTTGTTCACTTAAAATAATGCTGTTCCCCTCTGTGATATTCGCCTGTTGTGATATTCGTATTTTTGAACCTGCTGTTTTCTTCCGCTCTTCTTCAAATCAATTCCACTGAGCTGATTTCCTTTACACCATTTGACTGAAACATATGCATTCCCTTCTGAGAAGTGGAATCCCCAAACCTACCTATTTTAGCACCCCTGAAGGAAAATGGTCTGGACCAGTGACCCCAGGGCACACCCTGTCGCCAAATTACTCTTCCTCACTTCCGTTTGGCCGCCATACAACACGGACGCGTGTTTTATAGCAGCTCTGTCCAATCGCAGCCAAAATGCTGAGATATTTGATACTGGATACATCCGGACTGTTGTCGTCTCAAACGAATACTCCTACTACTAACCATACATCTGGATTGGAATATAATTATACTGGATTTATAACGCTCCCGGTCGGAAAATAAGGAGATTTTTAGGCCCGTCGGAGATCTCCTTATTTGTATCCTTTTCTGCCGCCCGTTGCTGTCTGTGATCTGTGTAGCGTAAAAAATGTAAACAAAGGCGTCCATTGCCGCACGTGTTGCGTGCCTTGGATCCGTTGACTAGGGTGAGTCCTCTTGGTTTATTTTTAGTAGGAACTGCCTACTAGCAATAATTCTTGGCTGGTGGGTCTATTATTTTATTATATGCTTGTGGTATATTTAATACAATATGTCGAAACTGTGTTTGAAAAATTTTCTTTAACCGTTCGTGACTCAGTTACCGAGTTGCTTTTTGGTTAGTCCCCGACTTTGTGCGTCCCGGGAGACGCTTTGTTATTTTTTCTTTAACGGGTTTAGTGCGTCACGCTTGTCTATCTAGTCAGCTCACGCGTCACCCCACACATGTCCCGCACACTTGCGCACGCTGGGCCCGCGTCCATCCATGAATGGGACCCCCATCCTCTATGCGTCACCACAGGCAGTTGCTCCCGCACGCCGTTGCTCCTCGGTCTGTACGGATGTCGGACGTTCAATGGCCGCCCTTTGGAACCGCCTTTTGAACATGGGTACGCCTTCCGTGTTGCGCCTACGGAGAGGGGGGGGTTGGTCTCGGGGCTCCGGTCCGGGGTCATCCAAGGCGCCCGCCGCTGCTCTGGGAGCTCCCGAAGGTGAAGTAGCTTCGGCTATTCCGCGGCACGTTAGCGGGGCGACTTTGGGTCTCCTCTATCCATGCACCGTCCGTGCTCTGCCTGGTTCAGCCCTAGGGCTGCTCCGGTGCAGGCTAGCGCGGTCGTGCTCTGCCAATTCCCCCGGGGACTTGGCGGCGGCAGGCGTTCCGTAGTGGTGAGTGTGATGCCTGGTAGCCAGGGTTAATCCATCACCGCTGTTGTCCCACCTAGCGTGGTTACGGTCCCCGTGTCTTCGAGACCGACCGCTACCACGGTGGTCATCACTTCGGGGATTGTTACGGCAGACCCTGGGGCGTTGGCTTTGGTGTCCTTCGGTGGGGCTCCGCAGGTGTTTGGCTTCGCTCAAAAAACTGCACCCCGCATAGCTGCTGGCTAGCCATCGTGCCATCTCAGCTGGCTCTGCAACGCCGTACCGGGCCCTTCGGGGTTCGGCGGGTGTTGTTGTGCTCCGCCGTGTTGGCCCCCGCTGACGCCCCAGCTGACTCGGTCGGCTCAGCCTCTAATGCGGGTACGCCTGCTGTGGTTCCGGTTGCTGGTATCCTGCACCTGTTACCCCACCTGGCGGCGGTTCCGCCTATGGCGGGGTACCCGGTTGGTGCCCCGCCGATGGCGTTGCCTGCGGGGCAGCCTTCGTGGCCTGCCCCTTCGGGGACACAGTACCCGCAGCAGCCTGCCTTCTCAGGCTTCGCTGCTTCCCCGTACATGGCTTACCCCCACCCCAGTCGGCTGGACTGCTGGGTAGGACAGTCTGGTATGGTCCTTTCAACCGGGGCTCCCACTTGCGGGAGCCTCACCGGGCTATAGCCACACCGCGCCTCCGCCGGCCCGCTGCCCAACGCAGGCACCAGTCTGATCCGGGGTGCTTCAGTCCCCGCAATCGGTGGGTCGTTGCGCCGCTGCTGCAGCCGGCTCGTCCCTTCTGGGTGGTGACCATGCTGCGGTCGTACAGCCTGGTACCGGGCCGTGGCAGGGCCGGTGTACCCTGTCCAATACCCTACGCTTAGCGTACGTGGACTTGGGGTGTCGACCCCACGCCTTCTCCGGCCGGTACCCTCGTCAGGGTCGGTTGGGTGCAGTCGAGCTTTGTGGCTCCTGCGGCACAGCCTATGCCAGTGGGCTCGGTCCCCGGGGGGCCCTGGTGCCGCCGCCAGGTGGCGGGACCGGTCCTGCCGCCTCCACCGGCGCTGCAGCCTCCACGCTCCCTGCCGCTCCGTCCTCCAAGGACTCTAACGGCCGGCAGACTCCGACGTCTCGGAGCTCTTCTTCTTTGAGGCCAGCGCTATGGGGGAGACTCTGACTCCAAGGAGACTCACATGGGTGATGATCCTTCGCAGTCGTCACGTTCTGCGGCAACTTCGGTGCAGGAGCAGGTGGACTCTCGACCCGCCGTGACCCCCACGTGATGAGTTAGGGCGGGCGGCTGAAAGTCTTGGCCTGCCCTGCGCGCCTAAGCGGCGTGCGGAGGAGGAACAGCTCAATCTGGGCTTCCCAATCCTCCTCTGGAACGTGTACAGGGCATGTCACTCCCCAAACCGAGTTGGTCTACTTGGAGGCATTCCGGGGGAGGTTCCTCAAAAGCTCTCTTCATACCCGGTGAAAAATTTCGCCAGGTCGTTGAGGACATCCGAAGGAGATTTTAACTCCTCTTGAGGACTCCTACCAAGACACTAGACCTAGCAACCAAGTTGCCAACGGGCAAAGCTTTGTCCCGACTGCATTTTCCCCCTTTTGGGAGGATCAATTGAGACAAATAGACCTGGCGGTGGACCTCTGGCATTCACAGGGCCTTTTCTATGGTTCTCGCCCACGGACTCAGATCCTCGTTGGGCGATGGTGGAGTAACCTCCCCGGAGGCCTTGATGCCTGAACGTCCTAGCGTCACTAGTGACGAGGCAGACGGAGGTTATCAATTTGTCTCGGGCAGCGTCGCCCCAGCTTCACGGCGCTGAGAACGCCATTGCTTTAACCTACGCCCCCTGAGCTCCGATCTCGCGTCGGAGGTTTCTAAAACCAGCCGGTTTGATCATTTTTGAATGGCGCCTTATAAATGTGTTTATGTATGTATATGTAGGGTATGTCGCCCCAGGCAAGGTCCCGAGCCGCGAGATGTCAGTCGTACAATTCAGGGTGGTGCAGCAGGCTGAGGCATTCATGTCAACTTCCGACAAATCGAGCCTTAGCCCCCTCTCAAGACCTATCAAGAGCTATCTGGGTGCGCGGCTGTGCAACTGCTCCGGGAATTTGCACAGAAAACCGACGGGCGCCCGAGCGGGGGAGTGTCCATTCGAAACCGAGACCTCCATGGCCGTGCCTCAGTAAGGCTTCCCGCTCGAGACTGGCTGCCGCTGCTAGGCGGATGGCCCAGTCGGCGTTCTTGTCCCGTATTGTTCGCCTTCACATGCGGATGCTTCAACTGCACCTCGAGCGGCATTTTACAGGCCGATGACCAAACGCCAGGGTCCTGTGCAGACGGCCAACTCCACGGTAAGGCCTTCATTAACAAGCAGGGCGGGACTCGGTCCCGGTCCCTGTGTCTCGAATGACATTACGCCTATCGCGTGGTGTCGGGGACAGGGCAATCACACTGTCCGCTGTCCACATTCCGGGGCCGTAATCTTCGTCTTGCCGACGATTTGTCACGCGGCAGGACGACGGCTAGGAGGGATCCTGAACGACGGAGTCGTACGGAAGATCTCGGAGGTTTGGGACACCCCTCAGATCGACCTATTCGCCTCTTATCTGAGTCACCAGCTCCCTCGGTATTGCACCCGGACTCAACAAGGGTTGCGTACGCAGTCGACGCTCTGTTGGTGGATCGCTTAGTGGCCCCGCCACTGCGTCTACCGATCCGTCCAGATCTACTGCCTTATCGGAACGGGAGGAGCGCCAGCTGTCGCTGAAGCATCTGGCGTTGACTGCGTGGCCATTGTCCGGGGCAACGATGCGAGAGAAGTGGCTTTCGCGAGGGCTTGCCTCGCTCATATCAGCGGAAGAAGGAAATCCACCATGGACGCTTACTCTAAGCATTCTCGGACCCTATTCCGCTTGGTGTGAGTGACGGAGAGGTGTCTCCGACTCCGGCATCTGTAGCCGAGATCGCAGACTTACTCACCAAACGCTTCGATAGCGGACTTGAAACTTCAACGGTCAGGAACTACAAGTCCGCTATCCTAGCGGTCCATAGAGGTTTCGATGATCGACCATTAATGAACGAGGCACGATCCGTCCTTCTAGAGGGGATGTTAATACACGGGACCCCCGGCCAGGAAGGTCGGTCCACCCTGGACCTTTTAATACCGTTCTTAGAATTATTTAGTGAAGCCGCCATTCGAACCGATGGCCAATGCATCACTAAAACATGTAACCATCAAGACAGCCTTCTGGTCGCACTCGCCTAAGGGAGACGATGTTTCAAAGATTTAAAAAACGTTTCTTCTCTGCATCGGTTTTCTCCCGGGGACAGGAGTAAAATTGTTCCTTAGGCGGATTTTCTGGCCAAGAACGAGTCATCCTCATTTCCGGCGCTCAACAATTATCTTACCCCGGAATTGCATTATCACTCTTTGGTGAGGAAGAAGCCTGTGGTGTTCCCGTCCGAGCCCTTGGTACTATAAACGGTTAAAACGAAACCGCCAGGGGCTCGAACGATTCGTTGTTTCTTACACACGCTTCCCTCCACGGGTCCGCGTCCAAAACGACGATTGCTAGATGGAAAAGCGTGTAACAATGATTCGAACGCCGTGATAGGAGCTTCTCAAGCTCGAGCCCATTCTGTGCGTTAATATCACTTCATTTGGGCCTATCACCGCGGGATCAGCACTGCGAATATCTGCGAAGCGATATCGTGGAGGGCTCCAGAACGTTCTGTCGGTGGTTTGTGTACTACCGAAACGTAGAAAACTCCACAAGAGAACGTTGCGAAGGCACTCCTGCAGAAACACACTCAGATCATCTGCATATACATAAAGTCTCCCAACCGGTGCCGACTATGACGCTCGCCCGGAGTAGTTCCGTATGTCGGTGAGCTTCTATGTCCCCGTTTATGTATTATTGCCTCTTTAGGCACTTAACATAGGTTTATTATGTCTTAGTGTTTCTGTCCTGCCTTTGGCTGCATTCTTTTGACTGCGCTCTGAAACATTATGTTCCTACTTCCGACTGCTAGGTGCTAGTCTGGTGGTGATCGAAAAATATTCATTCAACAGAGGTTAAGGCATATGTTTCAGTCAACATTGGTGGAAAGGAAATCAGCTCAGTGTAATGATTTAGTCAAAAACACATTGTTTATAAATCAGATAACTGAGGCCTATTTTCCTTTCCAATGTTGACTTAACGCTTCCGGCAGCCCCACAACATGTAATGTTTTGTGCGTCCGTGTGGACTCTGGGCCAAAACGGAATTGATAGGAAGGAAGAGTAATGTCGACAGGGGGTGACAGGGGGTCATGTCAGGACCATTTCTATTTTAGGGGTGTAAAATAGGTATTTTGGGGCAGTCCACTTCTCAGAAGGGAAACATGCATATGTTTCAGTCAACATTGAAAGGAAATCAGGCCTCAGTTATATGATTATAAAAACATATGGGTTTTTGACGAATTGTCAGTTGGAAAGGTAATTGGAATTTACAGGACTAACTCCACTTTTAATAAGATATTCCTGCACATTATTTATATTTCCAGATTGAGAAAGGACAAAAGGTGTGTGTGGGTTGTCGTGTGGAGGTTTTGGGGACGGTTGGTAGGGATAGGGTGTGTGTTAAATGCATGTAAGTGTGTATGCGTACCGGTGCTTCTTATATTCCCAACATGAAAGTATATTTTTGACCTTTTGATTTGTAGGCATTTGAGGGGATCAGGAACAAGAGCTAAGGATTTCTGCGTCACCATCGGGCAGAGATCAGGACTGAAATTCATATGAGGACTTCATCTCTTTGTTACAGATGCAGATAAAGGTATGTAGTGTACACTAGATATTATTAGGCCAAAAAAAAAGGAAGTTTGTCTCTGGAAACAAGTCGACGCATAGATTTTAAAATCAAATATGCACGTTAGCGCTACATCTGCCACAATTTTTTTTTCACCTTATCTTTTCTTCCGAACCGCAACGGGCCGCGTCTGATTGATGAATCGTAGGAATATTGGCGGCCACACACGAGCCTGTCTCTACAAAGCCCGTGAGCATACACGAAAAGCGGTGGATTGCGAAAAGGAAAAACAACAGTATTTTTGATCTTGGTTTTGGAATTTCTTAAACAATATAATGATTGTACACAAAAAAGGCGGCGAAGTGCTCAAGAATTGGGCCTTGACACAGATGCTCGAAACGGGATTGCTACAGAATTTGGCCCCAACGTCTCTCTTTGAGGGAAAGCAGCAGGCAATGATTTTTTCCAGGCAATCGGCCCTTTTTTCTTCAATTGCCGACATGTGTAGCCAGGTGCGGATGAGTATGGGAGACCGGGTGGCCACACCGCTTGATTTTTTACAGTATCAGATGTGAACCAGTGTAAAATACTAAAAATGAAATTCATTAAAAAGTGAAGAAACTGATGCGTGTGTATGTGTGATACTTTGTGTATGGTGATCCCGGATGTGATTGAAAACTGTTGGTACAGAGGCAGCAGAGCAGGAATAAAAGCGCGTGGCACTTTGCTTTTTTGTTCAGCACAAAGGTCCAGAGACAAACTTCTTTTTTTTTGGCCTATTAATATAAAAACTAGTTTCTAAAGACTCATAATTGCCACTCAAACGTATTGCAATAAGAAAATGTGACAATGTTAGGAAGATAAGTCTTTCTGCCTCTGCCTTCCAGACAAACTCCCCCACCAACACCCACCAGTGAATGTTGTGTCCTTGTTGATATCAAGGAGATAGACCAGATGTCAAGGGGGAAATTGCCTGTAGAGTTATATAAGAACCAACAAATTTATCAACATAGTGTTTGTATTGAACCTTAGATTCGAACTCAAATCCATCACTCCTTCCTGGTCAGTGTTGAATGAATCCTGTTTTATTTTCCATTGTCAAGCTAGTATGTGTTCCAATACATTTTGAGCATGATTCTGATTAATCAAGTGTTATTTCTGTGGTAATATTGCACTTACAAACCTGTTTATCCTCTAAAATTCTGACACAGTTATCAGTGTACAGAAGGAGATTCTTCTTCGACTTTGTCCGACATTTGACGGATTGGATCAGGAAAGCAAGACCTAGCAGAGATGGTAAGCATTTCAAATTCTGTTGTGGGGAACCCATATATCTATCCAGGGAAATTAGCTACTTTGAGGCCAGAATTAATAATCAAGTAGAATCCATTTTGTCAACAAATAACAAAAATATAGATCTGTATGAAAAAGCCACATTAACTCTAAAAAACTTTAAGATCGTATTGACACAAAAGCGTAGACCAGGTCTAACTAAGACCGGTTCTAGTTTAATTTGTCCACCAGAAAAGACATTTTCCTTTACATGAACACGAGTTATTTTGTATTTATTTTGAAATTGAATTTAAAATCTTTCAAATTTGCTAGTTATTTTACGAAGAAAGTGATGAATAACTACAATTTGAAGCAAAACTAATTTTGACTTAAATCAGTCATGATTGTAAACCTGGTCTAATTTTTGTGCATACCGACCTAAATGTTCTTGCAGGTTCAATGCCAGTACTAACTTACCAGGTATTCTTCTGACGAAGTTGGGACCAACACAGTCCCTGGCAAGGACCCCACCCGATGTGATAAATTCCACGACATCAGGAGCTCCTAAGCTCCTCGAGCGATACCACAATGCTCCAAGAAGAAAGGCACAGTTAGGTGCCTTGCAATTCCGTGTCACCGATTCGGAGACGATAAGTCGGAATTTGCGAGCATTCCACGAATATTGAAGGAGCTGCTTCGGTTGATTTGTGAGGACCCGGTCACAGGAAGATTGGAAGAGGTAAGAAACTTGTGTGGATATGGTATTTCTGAGAGAAAATTTTCGATGCATTTTTAGCTAAACCGTATTGTAACTCCTGCAACCTGCTCACCGAGGGTGTTTCGTTGAATCAATCCCACAATGCAAAAGTGGCAGTTGCCTTATACTGTCCTGTACAAACGGATCTCTAATTAGAGATAAAGTGTCTCAAAAGTTTAGAACCACAAGTCATTCCATGATCATGCAAAAAAATTCCCCAAGTACTGGACCTTGTGGGCTAAAATGAGTGAAAAGTTTGGCCCGGGGATTTTCATGTGTTAAGAATAGGATTGTTGTGGGATCACATGACAGTTTTGAGGTGAAATTCCCAAAGGGTGCATTGTGGGATTGACTCCATACACCCTCTGCTGCTCACTGATGTCCCTAAAGGCAAACTTTAGATTTTATATTATCTCAACAATGCCATTGCCGTTCAACAATGTGATAGTTAATTTACAAATTTTTCTTTGTTGATTAGAATATGTGCAGCATTACAATTAAACAAGGATAAATAAGATGAAAGCCAAATTGCATTCCTCAAGATACTATATCGTGGCAAACATTGGATCTGCCTTTTTGAGGCAAGGGAAGCATGGTATTTAACCCATGAGGTCTACCGGCTGATATGATTGGTTATACATTTGCGTTATGATTATTTAGCCAATCAGAGGACATTGTAAGAAAAGCTTTAAGGTTGTACAGATATATTGGACTGTCTATTCGAGTGGTTACTTGAGGTTAATCATGTCATATATGCAATGAGACAATAAAAGGTTGTAAGAAAGGTTGTAGACCTCAGGGGGTTAAGAGATTCATTTAGGTCAGTGAATGAGGGGACATTCCAGGGGCAAAAAATGCAAAGCTTCAATTTAAGACAATTACCCCAAAAACTTGTGGCAATAGTCATGAACCCATTTTGTAATCAAATTAAGACGCCATGTTTAATTGAAAACATCGATTTTGCTTGAAACTGAAAGAAAAACATCATCTTTAATAAATTTTTGCACTGTCTCCTATTACACCTGTATAGCATCAAATAGTATATAGGTGTATAAATCAAATTTAAAAGTCAGAAAAAATAAAATGGTTACCAATTACAATTTCTTGTTTTCACTTTAAAAATCTTGACGAACATTAGCTGGTGAGTTATGTTGTGTGGGTCAATGTTTAACTGCTGTAGTAAATATGTGCACCAGTGGTAATAGAAAAGCTGAAATGTAATATATTATGTTTGTCTTATTTTAACATCAAAATGCAGTAAAAAAGTGATGGGAAAAATGTGATTACTCAGATAAACTTATTTTCCATAGATCATAAAATCTGCATTTCTGCAATATGGTGGCAATTTCCTATTTTGTGTCGCTTTAGTGAGATCATGTGTAGTGTTCAAAAAACAGCATGGGCATTCTTAAAGAAATGTGCTACTGTGAAGAGTATATAGTTGTGCTTGTTAAAAGGGCACTTGATAATACATAGCTTCGTCTTGCAACTTGCCTCAAAAAGGTATCTTTATACCACTTGAATAAATGGCCTTAGCATTATGTGTTTTATCTCATCTGTCTATGCAAGAAATTAGGTGAACAGTTACAAAATAGTGTCCTGTGGGCACCTTAGTACAAACATTTAGTGCTATATGAAAAATGCAATGATGTCATCAACTGAAATATTGAAAAAACTTTCAGGATATTTATCCTGAAACCTGATATTTATCCCGGTCAGGTCAGGTTTCCTTTTAGGGCCTGCTACTGGTAACCAATACTACCTGTCCCAGGGCCGAGTTGTTGGCGGCTAAACCGTCACCCCCATCGATTTTCTAAGGAAATCTGATGAGGCGGGTAGCTGGTTACCCTGGTAGAATGAAAAAGAAAATCTACCTACAAGGGCGTCAGCTCTGGAGAGCTTGGCGACCATCCAGCACATGCTGCCTTGTATGATGGGCATAGTTGCCCAAAGGCTAGGCCCACCGCCGAAAACTGTGGATTGGCATCAGGAAGGGCATCCGGTCAATTATCTTTTGCTCCAATAAATCCTCTCACAGCAGTATTGCTGAGTGTGAGGTGTATCCGGCCACCCCCGTTGACGGGGACAAAACCGGATTTAAAACTTTGGTTTTACTACTACTATCAGTCTGGGAAATTTCAAATGATAATTGTCCACTGCAAAATCTAGATTTTCATCAGCAAATAGTTTTGAAAGCTACTGCTTAATTTTGGGGAATGTTTCATATAGAAGTCCCACGTATGCAAATGAGGTATTACAATTGATTCCATCATGTGCTGTATGATGTTGTGCAGTAGCGCTTGATGGAATAAATGGCAGTACCTCATTCGTATATAAAGTTATAATTTATAAAATTATTACTTGGGACTTCTATATGAAACTTTTTCCTTAATATTGTAGTGTAGATTTACTGCTTAAAAATATACATAGTCTCTAATATTATTTTCATAATAAAATAATAAAAATCAATCCATTTTGTTAATAAATAATTGTATAAGAGGCTCTATATATTTTAAGCACCAAATCCACACTACATTGTTTAGAAACAGATTGTGCAAATGTATGCCAATGAGAATCTAGATTTTGTAGTGGATAATTATCATGCCTATATTTGGAAATTTCCCAGACTGGTAGATATCCTGAAGCTTATTTCAATATTTCAGTTGATGACATTGCATTTTCATCATAGGAGTAAATGTTTGTATTATGGTGCTCCACAGGACACTATTTTGTATCGGATGTGTATACAGGCACAAAAGGAATGTGAAAGTTTTAAGCCACATAGAATAATCTGGTTACCAATCCTGATTTCTTGTTTTTATTTTAAAAATCTTGATGAACATTAGCCAGTGGTGAGTTGATGTGATGTGGACAGTGTAGATTGTGGCTGGTATTTTCAAAGGGAGTCTAACTTTAGACCTGGTTTAAACCAGGATTAGTCCTACATGAGTGGACCTTTTTGGTCCCCGCCAACTTAAGTTGGCAAAGGGGACTATAGAAATGCCCTGCGTCTGTCTGTGTGTGTGTGCGTCCCACGCGATATCTCTGGATCTAAGCAAGTGGGGGTGTCCATCTTCACAACATAGATGCATATCAAGTAGGCGGTGGCTGGGATACAAAGTGGGTCATGTGACTTAGGTCAAAGGTCAAATATGGTCAAAATAGGGTTAAATTTGGTCCAAAATATGGTCAAATTTGGTCCAAAATAGGGTTATATTGTTATAAGCCTTGTAAACACGATATCTTTTTTTCCTTTAAAAACACTGTGAAAGTTTAATGTAACGAGTGAGAAAATTCCTCATGGATGGGCCTTCCGGGCCCATTCCTGAGGAATTTTCTCACCCATCACAGCACATTTGAGTATGTTGGAAGGAAAAAAGGTCCACTCATGTAGGACTAACCCTGGTTTAAACCCAGGTCTAAAGTTACTCACTTTCAGAATACTAGCCTGTATGAATATAACAGCTGTGGTGAATGTGTGTCTAATTTATCCTTTTCTACATTAATTTTGGGTTTTTTTTAACTTCAAAAATTAGTGAAAAATGTGATGATAAATGTGTAATTGATACGATGAACTCCTCATTCATACCCTAGATCTTTAGAAGTATTTTCTGCAAGATTGTGGTTATTAAAAGCTGAGTCAGATTTCCCAAAGATGGTACCCTCTACTTTCTAACAAATTGTGACAATTCTTGTCCACATGCTAATCACTGTGTGAAATAGCAAGCTTAAATCATTGTCCTTCATATATAAAATCGCAACTTTGTAATAAAATTCCGGATGCAGAATTTTTGTTATACACAGTATCCCATCATACTATTTTACTATACATAAATGTTTACTGCATCAAAATAAAAAATCAGATTCATCTTGAACTTTGTAATTCAGCATTGTTTAGGTGACAATCTTAAGTTCTTGGTTATTATTTAGTCAATTAGTTGAGCATTTTTAGGAGACTATCTTTAGTTCAACTCTAGTTGACTATTTTTTAATTAATATCCCCAAAATATATTTCCAAATCTCTGAATCAGCCTTTAACAGCTAGTATTTATGTTAAGGTCATATATATAGTGATACTGCTATAAGAAATAATATTGGCTGCCTATGTTCATATGATAGTTAAAACTCTATCACTTGATCAAATTAGACTCATCCATCTTTTGAAATAGAATGTCCAGTCAAATTTGATCTTATGATATATTTTCCAGTTTGACTGCCCGACCCATGAGTGGTTTGGTCATCTTTTGCCCTGAGACGATCTTGAGACAAGCGGTACAGTCTTAAAATTACCAAGGCTAGCAGATTTGACTGCATCATAAATGTTAAGAGGGCAGTGAGTGCCCCTATATAATATTGCAATAAATATGAATTGTTTTTATCAAGAAAGTTGGCATAATCGTATCAAGAAGTCAGTGACACAAAAGACTCAACTCCACTCCCGGGGAATATGAGATCTTAAACTTGGTATCAAAATTACCAGAAAAATAGGGCTCTTCAATAAAAATGAAGATCTAACTCCATCCCCATTGAATTTTTACTATTGCACATAGGCAGCCAGTATTTGTATACTATATTGATCCCATGTCATATTTTGATAAAACAATTGGATGTGAGGTATTGGGTTGTGAGAGTGATATTAAAGAGCATTTGGTGATCCAGAGCCTTGCCCCACTGACTTAACCTCAAACAAGTTGAGATTTTTTTATTATCTGACATGTTAGTCTTAGTATTTTATGTGTGCTTAATATGATGTCCCTAATGTGATGTGCAAATTTGATCATCTATGCAAGAAATTCACTGTTCTGTATTTTCTGTCAATGGACAGAAATTACTGCACAATGGCCTATGGCCAATTGTGATACGAAAATTTGGGGAATAAACTTTTCCTCAAGGATATCTAAAGAACTATAAACAGAACAGAAGATGCTATAATCACAAAATGCACCTTTAATTGCATACCCATATACCTTCCATCTGATGGTTTGTTCCCCGAGTGTTGTGTGTTTTTGATGTTGTGTTGTTAGATTTTAGTGTCCAGTTAACCTAATTAGATTCAGTTTGAAAGCATGAAATGTACTTTCCCTACAAGTAGACTATAGACTAAGGTCGGGATACAGCAAGTACAATATTGTGACTTGTGAATGTAATCCCTACCTTTTGTTATTTTGCAGAAAAAATACCCTGCCCTTTTCTCAAAGATAACTTGTGAGAGTACTCAAGTTGAATGATTACTTAAAGATTTGTTTCTGAATACCCAATTATATTTTTTTATTAATCTTGCAGCAAACATCAGAGCCTAACTATCCAGACATCTTGTTGATAGCCATCAACAAACTTGGCGTCAATCTTGTAGATCCTCGCACAAAGGTAAAAGATGTTATTAAGTTTACTCTGCAAATTTTGTATATTGAAATGTTAAACACCCAACAATATGGAGAAGTATACAATCCTCTGTGTATATCCTCGCTGCCGTCCCTCAGAACAGAAGAAAACGGAGGGGTGTGCATGCATGCGTGTGTACACATGTGTATGTTTATACATGTGTGTAGATATGTGTATGTGTTTATGTGCTTGTGTGCATGTGCTTGCACATGTCTCTATCTCCTTCCTCCTCTCTCTCTGTCGTGGAAATGATAACCTATACTTTGTTCGGTCTCGAGTTTGAGGGTGACTTAATGACAGACGCGGCATTCGCTTTAGTGTTTTGATTGTGCTGCCTTTATTCGCGTGTGTAAATGCTGTAATTGAAAGGTCAGCATGTGTGTTTTTGGGCACAAAAACCTAATGCACGCAGTGACGTCACCCTCAAATGGGAGATCAAACAGAGTATAGCGTGTTAAAATCCTTATTAAGTCAAACTCCCATTCTTGGTGACAATGATCCTTAGCTAAGGTGATGTAAGATTCAAAGGCATTTGAGGGCAGAGGTTGTGTAGTGGTCAAATAAGATTGTCCCAAAATGGTAAAGATACTGTTCCTTCATTTAAATGAGTGGACATTGAAAGGTACCTTTGCAAGTGGATCCACTAGAAAGGTTTCGTGTAGGATGGGTATGGAATTGAAATTGTATGCATATAAGGTTATTTGTGTAAATGGCATGCACTGTGAATAATATCAAGGATTAAAATAAGGAGATGACACTTGTGGACGAACGGTGGTCCCTGGACCTGCTTTCTCAGGGGTCCTATACCGACTCGGGTTAGATTTTAAGGGGGTGGGACACAGCACTAAAAAGTCCAGGTAAAACTCGGGCATAACAATACATAGGCGATATCTTGTAGACTATTTAGACTTAAAACGTGAAATTGGTGTTATATGAAAGCTGTGAATTTCTGAATTGCTATAATATACGGTGAATTAAGTTATTTTTACAAAAACAAATAGTAGAGAACTACACTATTTCCAGGGGATTTCAATTGAAGGGACCCGAATTGCAGACTGCAAGTGCTGTAGCAAAATATATAACCTTGATTCATAAAAATAGATTAAATAAATCTAAAGAGCATTAAAGAGCTAAATTTTGATACTAAACATACCAAATTTGACCTTGAAATAATTGAAATAGGCGCATTTGAAAAACAAAATAATTACCATTATGAAACATTCAGTGTACCAACCCTTTAAACTGGGGTGGGCCTATGTTCATCTGGGGGCGCTATATATAGCAGAGTCTTGCAATGCGAAGTTTGTTATTGTCATAGTTACAAACTCTATACCACAAGGTTAGTTTATACAGGAGGGACCATGAATTTCGTTGGTATGAGCGAACGTAGTCGCCATAGCTATATTGTGGGGTAAAGGAGCAAAAGACGACAGGCGCTAAGTGTCAACGCCCTGATAATATTTTATGTATACAAATTCTGAGTGCATGGTGATGAATAATTCTCTTGTAGCATTTCAGTGCGGGACATAAATTATGCACAGCAAAATGATCTATTTATTATTTTCATGATCATTCTTACTTAGGATAGGTGAAATAAAAAATAATTTCCCAAGTCTTTCTAATTCTTGGTGATGTTATTTACTCACAGGAAACCCTAGCCACCTTCCCATTCACCAAGATCTCTAACTGGAGCAGCGGCAATACATACTTCCACATGACCATCGGGAACCTTGTTAGAGGAACAAAGCTGCTGTGTGAGACGTCATTGGTAAGTGACTTTCTCTAGTTTTTAGATTTTCTGATTTAAATATAAAGAAGTTTTATCAATGGTCATTCTGCATTATAATGTTGAATCTATGTATACTGCATTATAATGTTGAATCTATGTACTCTGATGGTGGTGTTTATTTTGCAAGAGTAAATGTACAAAAGTAAATATGACAAACTGGTCGCATTTTTTGCTGCCAATCATGGTCATAGATATACTTGGTGAAGGACTATAAAACTTGTTTCTAGAGTAATCAAAGTAATGATGGCAGGCGCGTAGCCAGCCCGGTGGTTCCGAGGGGGCAATTTCCCGGAAGGTGCAACAATTTGGGCTGATTTAACATGAATATCAGTGTTTTATTTCCCGATTTCCCCTCAAAAACATTTTCAGAGGGAGCACTCTGCCCCCCTCTGCCCCCACCTGGCTACACCACTGAATGATGGGTTTGTTCAAGATGTTACTTGAGAAGTACTGGTAACCAGGGGCTGGATTCATGAAAAACATCTTACGTATGACATGTCTTAAATTTCCCATTTACTTTGATACAGGCGAGGTGCGACATAAGAATTCTCCTAGTCGGACAGTGTTAGTTGATCCTAAGTAGACAAAATTGTTAGAACATTGATTGTGCAATCTTATGTCGGGCTTTCGTTTTTGATGACCAGTTGGAGCTGGCATTCTTAGAACATTACGGCCCTTTCATGGCAAAAGGGCATAACTCAAGTTACACCCTTTTGCCTTGAAAGGGTAATCCTGCAAAAACAATGCATTATGGGATACTTATTTAAAAAAATATTTTTAGCATTCTTTAGGCTCAACATTTAAAAAGAAAATGTATCCCATAATGCATTGGTTTTGCAGTGTGGCCCTTTTAAGGCAAAAGGGTGTAACTCAAGTTACGCCCTTTTGCCATGAAAGAGACGATTATGTCATAACTCACTTCAAAACTGGGGATCTACCTGGACAGATCAAATAAAAAAGAATTGTGTTTATGTCTATCAGATCGGCTTGCAAGACATCGGTATGTGATGTGGTTGTTATATCACCTGAATATGTGCTGATATGATTCTTCTGAAGCCAAAATAGTGGAATCTTGTCAATTTGCAGTTGAGGTTTAGAGAGACACGTCTGACACTTCACTCTTAACACACATATAACCACCTGGTAAACATTGACATGACATTTAAAGGTGCTTGTTCCGATTTATGTGTATTTTGTTCTCTACTTGGTATGAGAGCCTGGCACTTGCACATACACTCCATCAAGTACCGTGGGAAACAAACTTGCGGTTTTGATGCTAGACGCGATAATGCATAGTGCAACGCCCTATTCAATACCGTGCTAATATTGGTGGTTAACCACTAAAATGGCAGTTTTTTGTTTATATCTTGGGAATGAAATGGATTTGAGTGCTCAAATTTCAGGACGACATGAGAAAAATATGGCCTTTCATCTGATATCAGAATCGATACTACTTCCGGGTAAATCAGGGGGTCCCAAAGACGATCGGAACACACACCTTTAAATGGCTCTGCAAATATTCACATGTGACATTTATTTCCCAAATCATAGACTCTCATAGACCAGTACGAATCTCAATTGCTTGCCAGACGTGACATTTATGCTGATTTGTATCCTCTGGAGTAGTTCTTTCAATTGTGGACGACCTTGGTTCCCGGGTGTTCATAGTTATATAACAAAATCTCAAATGCATGTCTACAATTGTACACACGCATGCACACACAGCAACATGCATATGTGTATGCCTTCAATTTTTTTTTTTCAATTTTTTACAGGGTTACAAAATGGATGATCTTTTGACGTCGTACATTAGCCAGATGCTGACAAACATGAACAAGCAGCAAGGGGGCGCTAGACCTGGCGGACTCCCACAGCGATAAAAGGAGACATTTTCTTCCAAGATGGTGTGATTGCCAATGTTAGATGGCAATAATTGGAAAACGATCACAATGATCATTGTTATTGAGCTGATTTGATAAGGGGTTGTCTGTAAATTTATTGACTTTTCTTTGCCAAACTTTCCCGAAAGGTATTGTCACAAAATTTCTTAATGTTACAATTTATCAGGTTTTACTTGTGTCTTGCAGATTGTTTTCCGATAAGTTTAAACCACCAATGTTAATCCTTGTCCATCCCCGGAAATCACGGATCTTGCCTTGGTCGTTGCCCAGAGGGTGTTTTGAATCAATCCCATGATGCATAGCAAAGTGCCTATACTGTACTGTACTAAACGCATGTCAGTACTTAAGGATAAAAAGTGTTCCAAAACTTTAAGAACCACAAGACATTTCATAATCATGCAAAAAAAATCCCTAAGTACTAATGCTTTGTGGGCTAAAATGAGCATTAAAGTCGGGGGTTTTATGTTTTAAGAATAGGAGTTTTATGTGATCACATGACCCTATTGAGGTGAAATTTCCCAAAACTGGTGCATTGTGGGATTGACTCAAAACACCCTCTGGTCGTTGCCAGTGAGAGTTGGATTATTGAGAATTTGTTTTGTTTAAATAAGAAATGTCATAATTACATTATACCCTTTACACCAACCCTGTATCAAGATGCAAAGTAGGTGTGAGGGGTATAATGTAATTATGCCAAAGAAATGAAATGGATAAAAGGCATGTGTGAATGATTGATTTATGCATTGAAACTAGACTGGTGAGTGAAGCAAGCTGTGAAGAAATGGAAAAGACTATATTTGTACCAGGCCAAGTTGATCTACACAGGGAAAATGGTGAGCTTCCTCCTCTCCCCCCCAAAAAAAACCCACTATTTTGCCAAGGGCTGTGAGTACACCTTCTCTGGTTTGGCTCATATTCTAATTTTGCTAAGAGTAAGACCAGAGTAAAACTGCTTGCTTCTACTTTATTTCGTTGTGGTTTTATGACTCGTCCCAAGATTACAGGGAATCTGAAAAAAGTTACACGTTCAACAAAATATTTCAAAAAAAGTACGCACTCAGCAGTTTAGTATATCTTGAACTCATGCAAGAGTTGTTTGCTGCATGAAATGTAATTTCCATCTCGATAGCTAGTGTACATCAAGAGATATGGCCAAATTAATGAGGGGTGTACACTTTAAAGGCTCATTGTGAAGAATTGTCCACAAAAATGTAACTTTTATGAGACATTGGGATGAATTCAGTATTCTGCCACCACATCCTTCAACATGCAGTATATTCCGTTGAGGCTGTGCTGCCGAATCATAGGGTTGTGGCACAATAAATTCTTTCGAAGACACCCTGCATTTAGTCATTTGTCAGGTAGTTAATATGTATATATATGAGTAGTGTGAAAATTATTTTGCAATACAGAATCATGGTTATTCACAAATTATTTTCAACATGAGAATAGTTTTCAGGGAAACCATCAAAAGTTCTATTCAAATATATTTTATCCATATTGTAATAGTACTAATTTAATAAAAATATCCACAAATTTGCACTTTATTGCATGCACCACAGAGTTGAACTATTAAAAAACTATTTATATTTTGTATGCACAAGAATCCAGATATGGCCTTATTAGCAATAATTTTGTATATAAATTTTGTAGCATGTGAATTGAGATTATTGTGAATTGAGATTATTATTTCCTGGTTGTCAATTTATTGCTTCCAGAGCATGTCAGTAGAGGTAAGAGGTTATTGATCTTTGTGCATTATCCACTGACCTCTACACTTGGATAGCTGGCTGGCACACCGTTGAATAGTCAGTGATTGAAACCACAGGAAGTTGCATTTTGCCCTGCACAATGTGGCTTCACCTTATTGGCCAAGTTAAAGGATTTTGTATAACAATAGAACATCTGTGTGGAATATGTGCACCAGCAGGTGTATGCATTGTTTTCCGCCATATTGCTAAGGTGAAAAAGCCCTTCCTGTTGTTTCAATCGGCGACTCAGACCCGCTTATTCATGTGTAGAGGTCAGAGGCATTATCAAAAGAATACGTACACCATAATTGCCAAGATATTAGAACATGTAATAAAGATTAATGATCTTTCCACTTAAGAAATATTGAGAAAGAAAAAAAGTGCTTGAAGGTACAAATGCCATGGATGTTTTTTTATCTTTTTAATGTGTCCATTGACGGTTATTCCTTCATGAAAGATTGCATAGAACTAGGCTAGATTAGTATCAAGACTTCAGTGAGAGATTATAGAGAGCTTTATTCCATCAAGCATGTAATTCCTCAAAGGAATCTTCACACTAGACTAGATTCATGGAACTTTACATGGAGTACTGACCCACTTGTTAGTTAATCTTTGTTCTAATATCACAAGTTAGGGTCTTTAACCAATGATATTTAAATTTACCTCTATAAAGATTCAGTTTAATGGTAGTTTTTGTACCATGCAATCTGCATGATGTTTTCACAATGGTATATTTACAGTGCCTTTTGGAAAATAGATGAAATTACTGCATGTCTGATTTTTGCTTGAAAACAATATTTTATGTGCAGGCATTTAGACACAACCTTATCTTCTATAGTCACAATGTAAACTCAACCAAAGCTTATTTTCCTAGAAAGTGTTTTGTTAAACTTTCAATAACCCTATTATGATGGAAAAAAGATGTATTCATTTGTTGATATTTTGTTGAATACTGCAATCATGGTTAAAGGATGTGCAATTAATTTTGTTTTGTATGTTTAATATGTTGCTAAGTTTCTTTTACCATATGTGAGGGTTGCGGGAAATGATGGGCAACAACCACTATAGAATGCTGTATGTTATATGTAAACTTAGCAGCAGATACAGCTTTCTAAAACATCAGGGTTGAACTTCCCTATGTATTGGGTTAACCCTGACTTATTTTTACCCTCACAAGTATCTGCCAACTAAATGGCAAACCTCATTTGGTCGGCAGACTTGTAAGGGGAAACATAGTAAACATAATAACCTTTTTCCAATGGTCTGCTCAGTAAGTGCTTTTATATAGTGTAGCAAATGAGTAGTATTAGTAAATCTAAAGTTTAATATCTGGGTTTGTCCCTGCTAACGAGGGTTGCAAAGTTCACCACACACACACACATGCACAGCAAAACTGCCACCATGTGAGAATTTAGTGAAGCAAAAATAATTGACGGGATGCCCTTCCTGATGCCAATCCACAGTTTTTGGAAATGGGCCTAGCCTTTGGGCGACTACGCCTACCATGCAAGGCAGCATGATAGAAACAGTGCTGGATGGCCGCCATTAGTCCTCCAGAGCTGACGCCCTTGTAGGTAGATTTTCTTTTTCTACCAGGGTAACCAGCTACACTCCTCATTGGATTTCCTTAGAAAGCAGATGGGGGTGATGGATTAGTGGCAGACGATTCGGCCCTGGGACAGGTAACAGCAGGCCCTCAAAGGAAACCTGACCCGAAAAACAATGAAATGATTTTCAGCATAAAATGAATTGTTTGTAATTCCTGAGTTTTAAGTATTAATGTTTCGTGAGCCACATGAGTTTCAAGCAACTGTTGGAAATTGGTAAAATTTTGAGTTCTCTGGAGCTGGTAATTTTCATGAATTGGCATCCAAGTAGTGTGTAAATTTAAAGACCACAAAATATTTTTGATTGTTATTCAAAATAAATTAAAAAAACAATGCAAAAATATTTAGTAATGTGAAAAGTCTGATAATGTTCTGTTCTACAGTACGGTCTGATTTTTTATCTGTACTTCAGCATCCGGCTGGATGCTACGGGCATTTTCCGGGGGGGGGGGGGGGGGGGATTTATTAGAGGTTAATTTGACATTTGATTTTTCAGCATTGATGCTGTCCAATGTTATTAATGACATCACAATATTATGTGTTTGTCATTTTTGTTTAATTTTAATCAATTTATTGGATTAACCACTTAATATTGTGGATTTTGTTGGATCTATCACGATTTATGAGCTATTGCAGTACTGGAAATTGCATTTAAAGTCATTTGATTTTATTGAAAAGTAGTGGAGGGCATCTTGGAGGGGGGGCCTTGATTACAAATAATATTGTATATATAATCTCATTGCTTGGCTGTATTGTGCTATGATGTTATAATATAGAGCAAACCAATAATGTTATTTTTTTAATGAAATTGATTTCAAAAAGTCACAGGTCATCAAAGAAGGTAAATATTAATAGGTCAAGCAGGTCAAAAGTCAAACCTTGATCGCTGAATAGAGCTAATCTCTAAGTTTTTCTTAACAGACTTTTTCCCTTACTTAAAAGTGGACCTAACAGGGATTTGAACCAAGAGCACCGTATTACAAAGTGAGTCTCTTATTCCACTCTAACCAAAGAGAGGATGAGCTCTTAGAAGGTGGATTTTAATCCTGCCTAAACTGTATTAATAAGGTGATGTAACACATTAATATGAACAATGAACAAAATAGTGATTTTCCATGAGCCCATTATATTTTAGTGCTACAGGAGCATATCTTGGTGATGGAATCTCAGTTATGCAAACTCATAGAGATAGATGAATAAAAGGCGTGAGTACTGACAGCCATTTCAATTCAACAAGCTCTTTGGCAGACAGTTAAATGTTACTGCCCAAGATGATTACTACATAAATCTTACAGCATAGAAAAATGCACTTATTGTTGATTTTGTCAGGTGACCCTCATATATAAAATGATTCTTAGACATTGTCAGGCATGTGGTTTATTCAGAAAGTTTGCCGTTGCAAGGATCAGCCACAATGTTTTCGCAGATTTTCAAAGTTTGACAGTTTTACCATATTTTTCTCATTGTTAACCTGAAATTTTGGCCTTCAAATGCATTTCTTTCCAAAGATATAGGGAGAAAAACTGCCCTTTTTTGGTAAACCGTACATATTATCACAGTTATCTATACGGTATTGTGGTATGCTTTATCATGTCTAACATAAAGGCCACAAGTGTGTATCCCACAAAGTGTTTTTGTGGTGTTAGAGTAAGAAGTAGGGAACAGACTATGCTTAATTGGAACAGGTTTTACTTTTATGTGTGTGTATGTATGTACTGTTCTTGAATAATTTAGACTATTCACAGGGATAGTATCCTAAAAGAAAATTCCAAATAAACTAACTTCTTATGTATTATCCATACAATACAATCATGTTTCTATTATGAAATAACTTGGATAACACACAGAAATGTCTTTCAAGAATACATACCAATTCAAAAATATTGTATAATTGATGCCTTCTCTTTGTATATTTAGTTTCTATATTATGTACAAGGCTTTATAAAATGATGAATGACATATCTTGCAAATAATTAGAAATTGTTGCAATGATAGCGCATATACAGAGGTAATGTATATTTTGCGTGGTGGAGTTCTGGTGAAAATGGTGAAGAAATAATAGAATAACTGAAAAACCATTTTTGTGCCTTCACAGATAAACCACCAAATTCTTTTATGAAATTTCTACCAAAATTGTATATTGTTAAGCATGTATATATTTATGGCAAGCACTTTGAATTACACAAATTTATTCAAAGTTTTAGATAATATATGTAACACTTACCTTTTGCATTCTTAATTGGTATAAAATTAGGTACTTCCAGAATGGGGTTATATATTTCATTTGCTACAACTCTTCATACAGTTGGTGGTTAGATATGAATACCATGGCTCTGTGCTTACATATCAGTGTGATACAGATATATATGCACTTTAGTTATCCAAGTCTTACTGTGCAGCAAAACACTGCACTGGCTCTCATTCACTTAATATTAGTCCAAATAACATTAACGATTCCTTTTGATAAAAGGGTTAAAGGCAGTGGCGGTGGAATCGGGACGGGGCTGGGCCACATTGAAAAGTGGAGGTGCCTGCACCCACACTTTTCAAAAGGGCTTATCATAGCTGCATGAGGAAATGATAGTAAAGTATTAAAAATTGCTCTGATAAAGTGCCAATTGGCCTTCCCATATGAAAATCATTCAGCTGCCACCGGTTAAAGGGCCATGGCCCAATCGCTAATAGCTTCCCCAGCACCCCAGATTTTACTGGAAGTGGTCCAGTGGTTGGTATAATAGATTTTGGTACAGTTACCCAAGAGATGGTTAATTCCAAAACCATGTCCTGTCTAGGCGAGATTCCCAGTTTCAGGAGCAAAGTATTGCCTCAGAGGAAAGCCTCCGACGGAACATGTCGCACGCAAAAATATATTAGCCGGCACGCAATATTCACATTTTAATAAACAAACCTCACACGGAACATTTATAAGCCGCACGGGAGAAATCTTTTATAGCCAATTAGCAGTATTGATCGATCAATATCGTCTTATTGTCTGGGATCACAGTTTATTTATTCATTGTCCTACTTAAAATTTACGAGCCATCGATAATTGGGTTAGTCTGGAGACTGACAATACGGCATTGAGTACCAATTACGGGATTACATTGCGTGTGATGTTAACTTAAGTACGTCCACGCGGAAGGAAAGGTCAGTGTTTATTTAGATAAACAAGACTTGCACGGAACAATTTTATAACCCGTGCGCAAGTTAATCGTTCCCTCCGACGCAATATCTTCCTCGTGAAACTGGGAATCCCGCCCTACAATGTGTATTGACAGAGTTCATGGTGCCAACAACAAACATGGCTTGGTGGGGTGTTCACTCATCATTAACATTTTTTGTCAGAAGTTTTATAGCGTGTTTTGACATAAATATTGACAGGCTTACAAATTGTTGAATCAGGATTGTGGGTGAATTAAGCCATCATAAAGTTGCCACATGTGGCTCTATTTATTGGTCTTTGAGATGACAGCAGGTTTTTAAAAACCACTGATCTAAGAGTAGGCTTGTTTGAATTTGCATGAATGCATTTTTTCATCCCGATTCAAAATATTCAAAAAAATGTAAATTTTCTGGGAAAAAGATGAACAAATATTTGCTTGAATGACCCAGGGGACTAACTTGTGGTATAACTTTCACAGTATTAACCAGGGTTGACAGAGTTTAAACCTAGTTAATGTTATGCATTTTTCAGAAGATAAGAGTTGGGCAAGGTTATTTGGGTGAAGATAAGATTTATGGTCACACTATACAAGAGATGTAAAAGTAGCAATAAGGGAGGGTACATAAAAACAAACATTACAGAATTTTGTGTTTTAGACTCCCAATTTCTTGAAAAGTATTTATAGTAGATTCAACCCATCGTGTCACCAGAGGAAAATATTTGGACAGCGTCGATTAGTTGGGATAGGGGCCAGAAAAGAAAACACTTGGTCCGATTCATCTCTTTCATGAACGATTTAAGATAATCTGGCTTTTCATGTTGCCATCATTTTCAAATTCTTTTGTGTTCCTTCGCATCCAAAACACGGGCACTCAAAAGTCACTAACGTTCAATTCAACCTGTCACATTGAATACATTTGAAGCAAATGCAATTAGTCAGAATGTTTTTCAAGAGCCATGTTTTTGTAGCTACAAATGCGCTTACGTTGACATGAATGATTTCATTAAGCATAAAATTGATTTCTTTCTGCTATCGGACTACATGGAATTTTAATCCCGATTTTAATTTCCACCCACTGCACATCCCCTCATGCAATGCCCATACCTTCGGAAAAGTACTAGAGGTGACACGATGGGTTGAATCTACTATAATAGTACTAACAAGTTTTTTAATAGAGCTCAATTTGACTCTAAATATTTTGTTGGGTATCAAATACATAATTCTCAGCTTAAGAAGTTAAATAGTGTTTGGTAAAGCTTCCTGAAAGGATCAAATCCAGTTCAGCTTGTGTAAAGAGTAAGTTAATGTAAGAATTTTGTAAAAACAGAAATATTAAGATATGAGTATCACTCATGCTCCTCATAAATAACCATTAAGTAGTGTACACAGAGCTTTATTATTTAGTTATAGATGCATAGAATAAATGTGCTTGAGTTTATTTGCCACATGTTAGTACATCTCAGTGTGGTTTTGTCAGTGCTTTCAATATTGACTTGTGAATGAATGGGTTCAGGTTGACCTTGTGTCATTGTTTGAGTAGTTGTAACTGTGACAACTTATTGTAAAATTCACCAACACAGAATTCTTTCTCAAACAATGCGTGAAATACATCTACATGTCATCAGAAATTTTGAAAATATTCTCTGAGCCCAATGCACATGGCTACCAAAGAAATGAACTAACAAGCTTCAAACTTGTAATGGGAAAAAATGACAATGTTGCAGTCATTTAATTAGGGGAGCTATATATAATAATTGTATATTGATTCAGTACTTTGACTGTAAATTTAAATCACAAAGCAATAAGAAATATTCTTCAATGATGGGGTAGCAATCTTTGTACAGTGCTCAAATTCAGAAGATTCATGTAAAGATATGTGCATGTTCTATCTTAACACTGCTTAAGTTATGGTGAAAATGATAACACGATTAACATTGAAATTTGATTAATGTTTAACCCCTAGAATTGTCTTCAAATCAATTTGGCAATAGATTGGTATTCATTTGATAAATATTATACATAGTTAATTTTATAAAGTATATTACCTGTGATTTACCATAAATTGGGTTTGACACTGGTATTAAATCTTGAAATGAGACACCTTTGTTATTTTTCAAGTATTATTGTGTTTGTCTCAATGTGTGTAATTAATGTGTGAGAGGTTACCAAATCTGTGTGTTTGCATGTGGGTACATGTGCGCACATGTGTGCATGTTCGTTTATGTGTGCATATGTGTGGGTGTGTTTTTGTGTCTTGTGAAGAGTCACATGTGACCTAAACCTCAAATATCAAGGGATCATTTTTAACCCAAATATTAAAGCAATAAAAGCACATTTTTGAAGAGTGCCCCAAATTTTCAAAAATTGATATTTTTGCACAGTTATGTTGGTAATTGTCTAGGAAACTATGCCTGCGAACGAGAATGCTAAAAAATGCATATTTATCATAAAATAAGCGATTTTGTAATTAGAATTGGGATCCCAGATTGTACTTAATGGCAGACGTGGAAACGCTAAGTTTATGTCTGTTCATGATGAAATAATGTCACCTCAAGAAATGACATCTAACTTGACCGGCCTGAATCAATAAAACAACTAATGGATGAGCGTAGACACGTACATGGCGCTATTTCCTAGTTATTTCATATTGGAAGGCCGTTTCTTACAGCAGTTGAATTATTATCGGAGATCTCCAATATTAATTCTAATTACAAAATTCCTTCATTTTTCGAGCTTAACCATTCACAGGTATAGTTTACTAGCGCTGTTACCAATGCAACCGTGTAAAATCTTGAAATTTTTGGAAAATTGTGGGCACTTTTCAAAAGTGCTATTATTGTTGTAACCATGTACATTATTAGTCACTGTTCCAATATATTTAATGGATTTCAATAGTGCAGCTTTGGGCTCCAGGCCCTAACAGCAGACTTCCTAATGATTGCTGCATTTAGGGAAGACTATTTGATTTTTATCTTGTATAAACATAATATAACAGGACCACTGATATGGAAACTATTACATTCTATGCATTTAATTACATGCAAAGAAAATTTGAGGTGCGATTTCAACCAGTAATATCTGGATAACAAGTGCTCTACCATCTGAACTATTCAAGCGTTAAAGCAATAAGAGTAAATTTTTGGAAGAGCATCCCAAATTTCAAAATTTGAGATTTTTACACAGTTGTGTCAACTGGCAAATGTCTAGTAAACTATACATGTGAATGGTAATGCTCAAAAATGCGTATTTGTTATAAAAGAAGCAATTTTGTAATTAGCATCAGCTTCCCCATTTGTAATTTAATGGCAGAACTGGAAATGCCAAATTTTTGTCCAGACAATGGCGGCCAAGCCTCATTCCATAGCAACTCACCCAAAATATCAAAAGAAATTACAGCAAATCATTACACTGAGGTGATTACCTTTATGCCATGTTGACACATATGCATTCCCCTTCTGATAAATGGAATGCCCCAAATACCATAAATAATGCCCCTAAAAAGAAATGGTTCCAACCATTGACCCAGGTCACTCTCTTACTCCAAGGGATATCCTCTTTTCTGTTTTGGCGGTGACCAGAACAGACGTATTGTTCAGGAGCTCGTCACAGCCAATCACCAGCGCTCCTTTATACTACCATTGTCCAAGCTTAACAATGCACCATCAATTGCTAGCTGGCATACCTTAACTTCTAGATCCGGTCACTGCGCACGCGCCAGAATCCGGCAGGATGACCCTCAATTCCATCAATTGTTAAGCTGTCATATACACGCGCTTGCAATTTGCTCTGGAAAATTCATTGAATTTACCGTTGTAACCATTGCCAAAGGCATCCTTAGCTTTTCAAGACGTTCTACTACTATTCTGGAATCCCCAGATTCGCTAGAGCAGGTAAACTATGTGTGTTCTTGATTCTGAGTGATTTTTCACGTAAATTCTGAGTTATGACCACATGTTTTGACATTTCTGTTGCGCATGTGGTTGCGACAAAAGTGGCCGAATTATCGGTCCCCTTGATTAAAAATCTACACCAGGTTAGCGCAGAACTGCCTCTACATTACTGCTAACCTTTTTCCTGTTTTTTGGCTCCCATAACCAGTTATTTTCACTATTCGCTCGGTTTTGACATTATTCCGACTGTTTTCATGCGATTTCGTAAAAGATAAACACGGCAAGTTGAAAACGCAGAATCCCGAATGGAAAAGTGTAATGCAAACACGGCAAGTATAAAATGCGGAATCCCGAATGAAAGGGAGATAATGTAAGTATTCAATGTAGTACCCATTTAAGTGTGGTAATAGCCTGGTACCAGTGTGTTTGGGCATAGGTTCAGGTTAGTGTGGAGTTGTTATACATTTGGCGGGTGTGCAGAAGTCGCCCTGAGTGTTTACACGAGGACGACTACCTCCCTCCGGGGTGACGGCAACTCTTCCGCACTAAAGTTACCACACTTTATAGGCCATGGGCCTGCTGCGCCGTGGGATACCATTACGGCCCCACAGCACGGTAGTCCCTCGGGCCATCGGGTCCTCGGCCGTAGGCCGCGGTAAGTGGACCGTGAGCCGCATAGCCGTAAGGCCATGGCTCACGGCTCATGGGTACCACGGCCTCACGGACGATTTCCCATGCGGGTACATGGCTCACGGCTCGTGAGCCGTGGGCTACGGCTCACGGCCATACGGCTCACGGCCGACAACACGGCGTCCCCGTCGAGCCGTGCGGGTACACGGCTCACGGAGCCGTGTAGCCGTGGACAGACCCGTGAGGCCGTATGGGGTCGCATAGCCATATACGGCCGGCCGTACGAACCGTAGGGCCGTGCATGGCCGTGTAAAACCCCAAAAGACCCGCAAAGCCGCATGCCCATGGCTGCCCTTGACTATACCTAGCCAGAGGACAGCCATGGATATCGGCGAATGTTCGGCTTGTCTCATAGATAAATAACAATGTATCTTACACCCATCACAATTTTGTAGGGCGTAATTACTGAATTATTTTTCTCTGTCTGGTTTTTCCCATACAGACACCATAAAGGCAAACCGCCATGGACCAAGACCAAAAGCAGGACCCGACTCCGCAGAAGAGAGACCCCAGGCGATGCTCAACTTGCAACAGGTTCATCAAGCAAGATGAACCGCACGACGAATGCATTATGTGCAGGCCATGCAACAAATCAAATCCCTGCGAATTGGACAGTTCATGGCAAGAGGAACAGTGGATTGACCTTGAAAGAGAACGGGAACAACGCAAGGAGACGGCAGAGGCCCGCAGACGGGCCAGATCCCTGAAGACCTCCGCGGAGCAGCAAGGCGCGAACCGGATCCAACTCCCGAGGTCCCTCAACCCGCTACGGTCATCGCAGAGCCGCCGGGACTCTCCACTGAACCGTCGCTCTCTCAGAATATTCTCCAGTCCCAGGAGTTTAAGGCGATGATAGCGGATGCGATCAAGGATTCTATGGCCACCATGATCTCCAATGCCGTAAGCAAGACGCAGCACGCCTCTCCTGCCTGTTCGAGCAGCTCCAGCTCTCCTAGCCGCGACGCAGGTTCTTCCCGCACTACGTCTCCGAGCCCGTCTCCATCTCGTCGACACAGTCCGCAAAATTGGGATGACTATGCACTCAACGCGGGGGCAGATGAAGGCCACGAATCTCCAAGGAACCCCCGCAGGGACCGCGACTACAGCCACGAACGAGACCGCAGTCCTCGGCGCAAGCCACAAGCCTCGCCGCAAGAGGATTACCATACTCCAAGCAAGTCTCGCAAAGAATGTCACTACAGTCGCGAACGGAGTCGTAGCCCCCGGCACAAGCTTCCAGCCGCGCCACAAGGTGACCGCCGAGCTCCAAGCAAGTCCCGCAAAGACTGTGACTACAGCCGCGAGCGGAGCCGCAGTACGCGGATCTTCTCCACGGCCACACACCCGGGCTTCGCGGAGCTCTCCTCGCCACGGCTCGACTAGCGATGCCCGCTATGCCAGCCGTGGTTCCCGAGACTACTATCCCTCCTCATAGAAGCTCCAGTCTCTCTCCCAGACCGACCGGATCTCCTCTCAGTCCTTCGCAAGAGAGTTCCGCTGTCAACAGTGAAGACTCTGCATCTGACTGCCTGGCTACTTTCACCCAGTCCTACAGAGCAGCAGGCCTTCCGCAAGAAGCTGCCGAGTTGGCTGAACAGGCAAGGCGACCCTCCACAAGACGCTCTTATAATAACTAGGTTCAGTAGATTCAAGTCATGGTGCAGAACCTACAAGGTTGACCCTGTGTCTGCACCTCTAGACATCATCGCTCAGTATCTGACCTCGATCTTCAAGGAAGACAACTCCAGCGCCCACACTGTTCGAGCCGTCAGGACAGCCATCGGCGCCTTCCACAAGGGCTTCGACGACGGATCGACGGTGTCATCTTCCCCAGCTCTTCACAACCTCATCAAAGGCATGTTTTGCGGTTCGTCCGCCCAAGCGCTCATTGGTTCCTGAATGGGATCTCCCACAAGCTCTCCAGTTCATTGCTGCTCCTCCTTTTGAGGATCTTAACCAAGCCAATCTTCTAGATTTGACCCGGAAGACTGCCTTCCTTATCGTTGCCGCTTCAGGCCGTCGTGTCTCAGAGATCCACGCTCTCTCCGTCAGTCCCTCGCACATTCGCTTTTCATCCAACGCGGTTCACCTGCTCCCCAGAGCTGGCTTCCTAGCAAAGAATCAATCTTTGGATTTTACCCCCAGCCGATTGTTCTCCTGGACCTTCGCATAGCAGCAAAATCGCCGGACGACAAAGCGTGGTGTCCACTACCACTGCTAACATAAAATGCTTGATTGTGAAAAAATGTCTTGTCCTCTAATCCTCTGGTTGAAAGGGAATTAACATCAACTAACAATAAAACTTATTCCAAGACAAGCTAAAATCAAACCAGAACCAAGCTATAACATTCCAAAGCAAGCTCAAACAAAAAAGAAACAAGCAAAACCACTTGATAAACAAGCACTTAAAAGCTAAGTACTTCATTTGAGTGCCCTCAAGTGGTTCTATTGTTGTTCAAGTGCTTGGTTATTTTATAGCTTGCTTTAGCTTGCTTCACCTTGATATGTGCTTGCTATGTGCTTGTTTCTGCTTGTTTCAACTAGTATTAAGAGGGATTGGTATTGTTATCTGCAGTTAATTCCCCTTTCATTTCAGTGAATTTAAACAAGATGATTTTTCAAAACCAAGCACTATATGTTAGCAGTGTACGTGCTATCCGATTCTATCTCCATAAGACAAAACCCTACAGAGGTAAAATAGACCAGCTCTTCATAACCACTACAAAACCATTCAAACCCATTAAATTGGGTGAGGACCCTACTGATGTTAATAAGAATTTATGGATTGAGGCTAAGAATAATTTAGAACAGGAATATGATTCTATCACACAGGGAATTATTATTAGATCCAGAGCCACTTGGGTGGAAAAAGGTGAGAAGAGTAATAAGTATTTTTTTAAGTTGAGAAAAAACTAATAAAGAATAAAAGTACTGTGAGATCCCTAGTAAAGAACGATGGGGAGCTGATTAAGGATTCGAGAAGTATTTCATGTGAGATAAAGAATTATTTAAGTATTGTATTCTCGTAAAAATGTTAATTTAAATTCTGATGATTCCAAAATGTTTTTTTGATGAGGCTAATATACCTAAATTACGTAACGAGCAGCAACCCAATTTTGAGGGTGTGTTATCGGTGGATGAATGTTACAAAGTACTCCATACATGTAAGAATAATAAATCACCTGGTAACGATGGATTGACTGCTGAATTTTACAAAGAGTACTGGCATTTGTTTGGGTCATTTCTTGTTAATAGTTTGAAATAAACGTTATCAGGTTTGGGGAGTAAAGTAATTCTCAGGAAGAAAAGGCATTATTACTTTAATTTTAAAAAGGTGGCAAAGACAAAAGGTTGATTAGTAGTTACCGTCCAATCACACTTTTAAATGTTGACTTAAAGATAGGCTCAAAGGCTATTGCAGCGCGAATAGAAAAGGTTCTTCCTGATATTATAGGTAAAGAGCAAGCGGCCTTGTGAGTGATCGTTACATAGGTGATGCAGTGAGAACGGTTGCGATATAATTTATTTACCAAAATATAAGAATGTACCAGGTATTTTACTTAATATTGATTTTGAAAAAGCTTATGACTCTGTCGACCATAGTTTTCTTCGCAAAGCAATTAAATTGTTTATTTTGTGAATGTCACCAATGGATTACATATTGTATAATAACATTCAAAGTTGTGTAATGAATGGTGGTTTTTCAACTGGATACTTTTTAATAATGATCGCGGTATAAGACAGGGCGATCCACTGAGTTGTATCCTTTTCGTTGTGGCTATGGAGATTTTACTTATTAAATTAAGGCATGATAATAATATTGAGGGTATAGAGATAAAAAATGATACTTGCTTATGATGTCATGTAGGCTGATGATTTACCTGTTTTTTGAAAAATAAAGATTCTGCAGTCGCTGTTTTGCAGTTTGGAAAAATTTTACTCTTGCTCTTCGTTAAAAGTGAATATGGAAAAAACTGAAGCTATGTGGTTAGGTAGTTTGAGAAATTCCAGGGCTGAGCCACTTCCCATAATGGACAGATAGAGTTAAGGTTTTGGGCATTGTCTTCTCTTACGATGAGAAGTTAGCTAATAGTCTCAATTTTGATGATAAATATCGTCACTTAAGCAAATATTGGCTTTGTGGAAAAATAGGGATTTAACTGCAATTGGCAGAATATTAATTGTAAAGACATTTGGTCTATCAAAATTTCTTTAGGTATCTTGTATGATTTATACACCAATTTTAATCCAAAAGCAGATTAATTCTATCGTCCATCAATTTATATGGAATGGGCCTGATAGAATAAAAAGATCTGTATTAAATTCGATTATGGAAAGATGGTTTAAAAATGGTGATATTTTTTCAAGAATCAAAAGCAACAAGTTATGTGGTTAAAGCGTTTCATGGGTGATAAGTCAGCTGCATGGAAGGTTATTCTGGTATCAATATCTCAGTAAGGTTGGTGGTATGACGTTATTATTGAAATGTAATTTTGATGTAAGAAGTTACGTGTATATTCCTCCTTCTATACAGCTATTTAATGTATGGGAAGGTATTACACGTTACCCGACCAAAGTACAAGTGTACTAATGCAAGAAGTTATTGGAACAATAAGTTATCTGATTGAAATAATACTGTTTTTTACAAGAAATTATACTCAGCAGGTATTGTCTATGTAAATGATCTCCTCAACATACATGGTAAATTCAGTGTAACAGGCACACTGGGTGATGAAGTGAATAATGTGGATTATATGAGGCTGTATGGTATTATTCACTCTATCCCAGATATTTGGAAGAAGCAGATTACTTCAAAAATTGTTATAGATAAGATTGATGAAGGTACCGTCGGCTGTTCTTTAAATGATCGTTTTGTGCCACTGGAAAAGTTAGATTCAAAGAAGTTGTACAAGACCTTAGTTGACACAAATGACGTCACTCCAGTGTGCCAGTATACCCTGATGATAAATTAATTTTAATGAGAAGAGTTGTTATGAGCTGTTTATTTACTTGGAATTACAATAGACAATAGGATCAGATGGTTGAAACAGAATTAATTTAATTTATTCTTCCCAAACAAAAACAAATGGTCTGTAGAATTGACATAGATTGACGCCCAATGTGTAATAGATGTAAACATGAGTTTGAAACTTTAAATCACATTTTTGTTGAGTGTGAAGCGGTTAAACATTTTTGGGATGCGTTCTTAATATTCTGGAATATTGTTCCAAAATCTGTTCCCCAGTAGGAGTTGGCATTATTATGATGAGGAAATGAGAATTGAAATTGAAAAACCCCGCTACTCTTGATTGGCAGAGTATATTTATATTTGTCGTGTAGGGGCGACCCTCTTTCGATTCAGGTTTAATATCTGGTTGTCAATACTAGAAACTTAGAGGAAATTATTGTAAGCAACAAGAAAAGCTGGAGTCTCATTATGAGAAATGGGCTTTAGTGATCCTGATTATATAAATATAAGACATTTTTTTGTGTGCATGTTATGCAAATTTTGATCTTTATTCTACTTCCGTTCTTTGTAGCTTACCCCCTTACCCCCCTGTTTTGTAATTTTGGTCTGTTTGTTAATGTATTCTTGTATGGTGAAAAAAAAAACCAGTGGATAAGGGCCAGCCTTTTTTTTACAGGTTCTGGTAAAAGAAAAAAAAAAAAAAACATTCAAGGCCGCCTCCAGAACCTCCATCAGCCGCTGGATTGGTCTCGGTGATAACCGATAGCATACGCCACTCCGAATCCCAGCTAGTTGGTTCTCACGTCCGCGCCCGCGATCTACGCTCACAGCTGGCCTCAAGGGCGCTTTACAAGGGAGCTTCCATTAGGGAAGTCATGGAGGCTGCAGGATGGTCATCTGCCACTACCTTCCAGAATGTGTACTGAAGGTACGATGGCATAGGGCATCCACCAGCAGCCAGAGCTCTTAGGGTGGCCTCTTCATCGTCAGCACAGGACTAGCTGGACTCACCTAGGTATGTGATTCTTCTCCTAGTTGATTGGAGGATCCCTCGGGGACCTTATACTGCTCCTTGGCTTGTGTTATCACCTGGCGCATGTATACTTTCCTCAGTGCTGCCTCTCCTCCTCCAGTTCTACAGCGTGAAACTGTGCATTGTTAAGCTTGGACAACGGTAGTATAAAGGAGAGCTAGAGATTTCCCTCTCTACCGAGAGTGTTATCACCGAGTGCATGTATACTTACCTTGTCCATGCTTAACGGCCCACCCGGGCCCATCCCCACGGAGCCATCACTGGGGATTAACAATTGATAGTTTCCGGAATTGAGGGTCATCCTGCCGGATTCTGGCGCGTGCGCAGTGACCGGATCTAGTACCGGGCGCACCGAGCACTTTTTTGTGGTATCACGGAAGTTAAGGTATGCCAGCTAACAATTGATGGTGCATTGTTAAGCTTGGACAAGGTAAGTATACATTGAGCTCGGTGATAACACTCTCGGTAGAGAGGGAAAACATTGAGATATATGATTTGGATTATCAATTTCATATGGAACCCTCATATACCTTTCCTACCAATTCCACTTTGGATAATATTTTATTTACTTGGATTTAGATGCTCTACCAGCCCACAGATTCGGCGTAGTTTGCAGTAGGAGCTGCTAGTGGTATCGTTCTTTTCTGGCCTTATTCTCTGTCTCCCCTTTGGGGAGACTAGGCCTTGTATCCTAGTCGGCCTGGCTTGGCCTACTGGCCTTTGCCTCCAACCACCTTCGGATACTGGTCCTTGGGTCTTTAGCCCCTGACTTCTTTCGGTAGTTCATGGACTATACTCATGTTCGGCTCAACTTAGCACCACCGTCGGTGCCTAGCCTGACTTGACCCAGGCCTCAGGCTTTGGTCCCTAGCCTTCGCCTGGACCCTTTGTCTCCTCTGTGTTTCTTCGGCCTTGGTTTTTTTCCTTCAGCACGGCTTGGCCCTTATCGGGGCCTAGCCTGGCTTTCGGCCTAGGGCTAATTTGCCTTCTGCTGGGTGTTTAATCTCGGCTCTCCTCGGGGTTTTCGAGGATTACTTCTAGGTCGGCTTGACTTTGACTCTCATCGGGTCTGGTGTGGGTCGACCAAGCCTTGGATTATGGACTCTTCATTCTCCGCTAGGCCTTATTTACCGGAACAGTAGTGAATGCCATAAGTTGCGCCTATACAAACAACTCAAAAGTGCAGTAATGGTCGACGGAAATATTTCGGATCCTTTCGAAATCACCACCGAAGTTCTTCAGGGTGATGTTTTAGCTCCATTTCCCTTTCATCATATTAGTAGACTATCTACTGAAGAAGGCCACATCAGATTGTGACTCTGGAATTGTAACACACCCTCGCCGCTCCAGACGATACCAGCCAAAGTATTGAAGGACTTGGATTTTGCTGATGATATTGCTCTGCTGGAATCCACTCTTCCGAGGGCACAGATACAGCTGACTAATACTGGAGCGGCAGCAGAAAATTTTGGCCTCATAATAAGCGTATCCAAGACAGAGTACATGACTGCAAATTGTCATCCTCATCCAACACTTCCAAGTCTATGGTGAATCGATCAACCATGTGACAGATTTCAAATATCTTGGCTCCAAAATGGTATCAGCTGCAAGCGACCTAAAAAGACGCCAAGCTTCTTTTCAGCATATAAAGGGTTAATTATTTTTTCTGATTATATAATTATTTTTTTCATGCATATGAACATACATAAGCATAAAATATTTCTGGCAACAGGGTTTGCTAAATTTTATTTTTAAAATCACACTCCCATTGGTGCCTAAGGTGGGGGTCCTAGGGACCCAAGCTAATTATCTCATTAAAGGAGGAGAAATTTTAGTAATTTTTTTTATGGATAGATGGATTTTATTGATAAGTTATTACAAAAAATAGAGTTCGAAAATATTTTTCACGAGTAAGAAATCACCAAAAAACAAATCTTGGGTACCATCTTTTTATTTCCCATATTATCTTATCACTTATATTGCAAGTACATAATCAGTAATTTTAAAAAGCCTAAGGGCAAGGGACACCATTATCAAAAGTGAGACTCATTGTGACCCAATCGGATCTTACCACATTACCTTCATCCATCGAAGTATAAATAAAACCACCCTGGCATAGGCAATCGTAATACATGTAATTATTCACTTACGTGAACACGGTCTTCCTACTCCCGGTGTGGACAAGTGGGGTGGGATGGGGAGGGGGTCCTGGACCCCCCTGCGGAAACCGTTTCCCGAAGAATTTTTGCACGAAATTTTTACCACCCATATGCAGGGTCATAAGTGGCGGCCCCACCACATTTTAAAAATAAAGGGGCTAACCCGCTATACATCAAAAGCATCCGATGAGCATAAAACATTACAAAAAGGAACATGGACATGTTGACTTGGTTGAATTGCAAAGAGTGGACAGAGAAAACTATTACCGGAATGTTTTATGATAGAAATTATGGCTACAACATTCAGTATGTCAAACTTAAATCATTAATTTATTCAACAGTAGAATTAAAAGAAAATAAAAAGTTACCGAAGACACAATCTAAAACACATAGACACATCTTCAGCCAGGCTGGCTTCACGAGCACGTCTTACAAAACCAATGTGTCTTACATAAAAACATGACATTTGAATGTGTGTCTTGCGAAGAGATGTGATATTTGACACGTCTTGACTTAGAGATGATTTGTGTCTAAATGAAACACGTCTCCCCCCTGGCTTCCATTTGAAAGCGTTCTTTTCCCAAAGACACCATTTTTACTGTGTAGAATGATGAAAATTATACGCATAAGTAAATGGTAAAAATAGCTCAAATGATAAACAATAGGCACAGACCTAGTGCCGGGGTCGCTTACCCATTACCTTTGCCAGCACCTTTATTACACCTTACGAAACATGTGCCTGCACCTCTACATGCTTGTGTTGGATTTCCCCAGTTGGGGATTTCTCTCCCTCTGGTGCTCCCTACCTACTCTACCTATTTTACTCCCTTTCCATCTCTTTCCATACTTTCGCAACCCAGTTGGCTAGGATAGGTGAAACAATCTGGTTGGCTCGACAGAGAGCCACGTAGGTTGGTTGGCAGGTTGGCTTTATGGCTTGTATGGGATTACTGGGTTTCTGATCCCAGTGTAGGATTTAGAGGCGCCTTGATACTGGGGGGAATTCACGATCAATCAGTATGCAATATCTGGGGTACAGGACCAGATCCCTAGTATGGCGTGAAGGGTGCACCCCACACGGACATCAGGAGTTGGGAGAGGTTGTCTCAGGACTTTTTCCACAATGGAGACAGCGTCCTCCACCTCTCTTTTGTCTTGACAAAAAACAGTGTGGGTGCAAACTGGTTGATGTGGACTACCTGCTTCTCTCTTTCCTTATTTCCTTTATTGAGTTAAATAGGTCCATAGGTATATACTATGGTGAAATGGTACTGCTGCCTTTCGTGGTTCCGTGTGTGCGAAAAAGGCTAAGGGACCTACCCCAACAGAAACGGCACAGCTGCCTTGCAGAGGGTCACCGTGAAAGACAAGCTAAGGGACCTCCCAACAAGAACAAGGGTGCTGGGAGCAGGCGAAATCCCAGCTGACTATTAGCTAAGTGATAAGATGAATAGCTCACAACGTAGCACAAGGGTTAAAGCCCTGATTTAAAATTTGTGCCTTCTGAGTAAACGTTGGTCTATACAATACGGCATGTGGGTTGGTCCTAAAAGCTCTACTGGACGGTCCAACCCCCTGATATGACAAAAGATGCATGGACAAATTTGATTAGACGCTAAAATTCTTTCATCATTAGCAAATTAATGTCCAGGCACCTTTCAACCAACCAGCCAAGAAAGAAGACTAGTTAAGAAGCACAACTGTATGATATCGATGTCATCTGAATACAAGAACACCCATTGTGCACAAGTGAACTCACTCACTACAGGAGAATATCAGGATATGCACTTATTACAGCCTCTGCCTGGAAGAACAAGAGAAATGCAGCTACGGGAGGTGTGGGGGTTCTTTTATCACCAAAAGGCTATCAAGTCATGTTGCCAACCTTGTTAACTTTAATGAGCGCATCTACTTGAAGCTTACACTGAGGGCAATCCTGAAACAACAGTTATTTGCTGTTACAGCCCACAAGACTATCAGAAAAAAACTGTCTCTCACTTTTACCATGAACGTTCCACGGCCACCAGTACAGTTCCAGCCCATAATCTTTGTAAAACATCCCTGGAGATTACAAACCTAAGCTTGGGCTGACGACGCGCTGTTCACTTGCAACAAAGAGTCTAACAGAAAATGGAATGTACTGAAGGACTTCATGGAAACAATTTAAACCTTGTTGCCACTAATTCCAATTCCAAAATCATTCAGGTAGGAAAATTTGGCACACCGCCGCCCAAATGGAGAACTTGTTCCAAACTGGACTCTATTGGTTTAACGCCATTACGAAACGGAAGAGCTACAACCACTTTGAGGATGTTAAGTCTGATAACAGAATTGTCTCGTGCAGGAGCCAGATAGTTATCGTCAGAGTAAACCACCTTCCCAAAGATCCCATGAAAACACTTGACTGGAGAAGTAGTGGGGGATACAAAGCTTTTTGAGCAGTATACTGTTGCAGTAACATAACAGGTTCAACACTCTTTGTTGATGAGCTTGAAGACAAAGAAATCCAGCGCAGTAATGATGTCCTCCACTTAGAAACCCCAAGAAATGGCATTGAGAGAGTACTAGAAGAGGAAGAAGACTACGCCTTTGCGCAAACGACAAAGACAGCAAAGCCAGAGAAAAACTGAAAGTCTGCAGCCAAGAAGCACCGTACTAATCCACCTGAAGCTCCAAGCAGAACTTTATGCTGCTAAGGCTGCACTTGATGATGCTTACAATGTGGTGATGAGGAGCATGTTAAGTCCTAGGATGAAGTACTTGACAAGCTACATCTTGAAAACAAGCATGCGGCTGCCTGGGAGGCCTTGAGGGAGATGACCGATAAGAAAGGCTAACCCACCTATAAGAATCAAAGGTGAAACAACTGAAGATGGTGCGCCTTGAGACATGGTTTCAGCACTTTAGTCTCTACTGGCAAGCCAGCAGAATTAACACCAACCTTGTGAACCTTTCTTCAATCACAAGATAGCAGACACACTTCCATCCAGACGGACCTTTCCTATAGAGGAGCTTCAGATCTGCCTAAAGAAAAGGAAGAAAACACCAAGCACCTTGTCCCGACAAACATTCCTGCAGTGTCTGGAAGTATCCACTATTCCATGATCACTGTTAGAATTTTGCTAACAACACCTAACATGGGAAAAAAACCCAGCTGCCTTTTCAAAATCATTCATCATTCCTCTACCAAAGAAAGGCGACCGCCCAACACCCCAAAACTACAGAGGAATCCACACTGTCACCAATGGCCTATATGATCTAACCTCCATGCTGCTCAACAGAATCATCCCTCACATTGATCCCATTCCTCAGATGGAACCCGAACGGTTTTCGCAAAGGCAGATCAACACTACCTCAATACTTGCCCTCAGAAGGATAATGGAAGAGTTGAGAATTTCCAGGAGAAAAGCTTAAATTGTGTTTGTGTAGATTTTTCAGGCTTTTGACAGTGTAAAGAGGGATGTAATGCTGCATATTCTCCGCCAACTTACGTGTCTGGTTTGTCAACAGATGAGACTGTCAAGGCAAGTGCCATCATGTGGTTTCACACCACTAATACTGGTCCCAATCGTTCCTGTACAAAATGGGCGGGATGAAAACGTCCTTTTCTCCTCAATGAAACATCTCGACCTTAAAGCCAACATTCTGCTTGAGATTCATCATAACTCTACCCAATTTAAACATGAATTAGGGTAGTTATCCCCAAAATTTCGAGCGACTGGACGTCAAGACAACCATGCATCGTGGACCCTGGAGCTCAGAGCACTTTTTCAGTCAGGTGTCCTGTAAAAATACGGTTTAAAATGGTTGGTCGGATCAAAAATAAAAATATCAATGACAACCTTTTTTTGATATTCCTCAGTTTATAATTCATTATTGATAGCAACCGTTCGATTTGCAACCCAGGTCTCCAATTTCTCTCAGATTTTAGGGTATACTTTGGCGAGGGCCACCAAAAAACCCCCCCAACCCTCGTTGCAGTGGGGCTGGCCTTACCGTTCTCATTTATTACTGGTGTGAATCCATGTATGATAACCATATAGCTTTGTGCAGGCCATGGAGGCCCACAATAAAGTCTACGACGGGACTCCTAAATTAACCTATGTTATGACGTCTCGTTGAAGTTAAAGGTCAGAAATACCCTTCAAACAAAAATAAATGAGCTTGGCACAAATGTCAAAAATTTTATATAATAACACAGTTTTAATGATTTTTATCCGATTGGTTTCACGGATTTGGAATGTCCAAAACACAAAAGTACTACTCTATTAATATTACACTCAATGTCAAGAATTAAGTCCTGTCAAGTCTTGCAATTACTATGTGGCCTACTACTATAGCGCGTTTGCAGTTCAACGATAATATCTCCTCGAGCGAAACGCCAAAACGACAGCCATACAAAGCAAAACCTATAGATCTACAGGAAACACTGAATTGAAAATCTTGCTCAGTCCCTGCAGAAAATTTTGTCAGCTCCCAGTTCAAGACGACGGGATTTCTCCGTCGACGACACTAATATTCCACCGTATATCAGTCGGGATATAATCGACAACGATTTATCTGTTCATGATTTGGATGGAATCCTATTGATGACAGTAGGT
>JAMKCH010008778.1:0-49019 GCA_023653785.1 Ophioderma brevispina
CCATTTAGTGGTGTTGGTCAACATTAGGGACCATGGGAAACTACTGAAAGAAAGTGGTTGTGTGAAAATGCCTGATTTGAATTTGGCTAGACTTGTGGTCTCAATTCAGACCCGGCTTCCAAAGACCACAGAAATTGCCAAAAACAAAATCTCAAACAGAGCCAGTCAAAAATGAAAACATGGTATGACAAAGTTGCCAGGAGCAGAGTATTCGGGCCGGGTGACAAAGTTCTCTGGCCTATTTTCCAATACAAGGGATCCTTTGCAAGCCAAGTATCTGGACCATCGAGATTGAGAACAAAGTGGGAGACCTTGACTAGTGATTAAAACACCAGTACGTAAAACCGACAAATTATGTCACATAAATAGCTCCAAATAGTATAATGAAAAGAGAATGATGACTAAAGCCTTATGATGTCATCTAGAGTTTAGTGATGAGTGTACAAATTTGACATCACAGAGTCAGAACCTGAACACAACAGCACTGTAAACCACAGAAAATGATTTGATGGTTTTCCAAATTACAAATTTCCTGACATACTTGCCAATTTAGACAAAAAACTAGGCCCTCTCTCAAAGTCAACAAGGTGAATTGAAAGTTAATTCATGAGTGGGAGAACATATTTCCTTATGTCCCGTGAAGCACATGTCTAACCAGACATCGATGTAGGCGTTCAGAGCCGAACCAATTGCAGCAATCTCAGAGTCAATAAAAGTGAGATTGGAAGTTCAGATCCAGTCAAACTTCACTTTGATGCTATTGGGGAACATGTACCATACTAATCAGGAATTGTATTTTAATTACTTTTGTGGATGATAATTGTAAACTCCACCTGACAGAATTTAACCTATTGGAAGTCAACTCTACAAGATACAATCTGGACATAAGCCTATCTAAAGAAAAGAAAATGTCTTGGCAGATGGCTTGTCCAGAGCTGCCTAAATTTGTTCAGAAATTTTATATTCCAATTTTATGTAAATATCGGAGGCAGCAATGCAAAGAACATTATAAAAGTGGTAATTTGCACTCTGTAAACTGTATGTAATTAACCACAAAATGGTTTTAAAGGTATTAAAGCCCAAAAGCCAATTTCGCAAAATTTACATTTCATTCATTCAAATTTTTCTTTTTCAGGGGGAGGAGTTATATGGCCTCTCCATTGTTCTGATAAACTTTAAAATATTATTTTCTCTCAATTTTCTTTGAGAAAGATTTCTCACGGGACAAGCACTTGTTTACTATAACAGAGAGAAAAGGGGATTCCCTAGAGTTGTTGTTTGCTAAGTGCACCTGTTTGATTGGCATAATAGGGGAAGTGGGGAATTCCCCACCGGATGCCCTAAACTTAGAAACTTGTTTATGGTTTTGAGATCAAAAATTGCAGAACCTAGGGAATTCCCCCACAAAGTTATATTATATATGAAGTTTGTAATTTGGGGTGATGAATTCCGATTGGTCAGCAAGTGTAAGTTATGTTTATGCTGAGAATAGTAATGAAATATTGTTAGAAGGGGAATCTACCTGTGAGTAGTTAAATACGATCACTGGAAGGACTCGATGCAGCGTTGAAATCAGGAACTGAACTAGAGCTCTGGAACTATACAGTATAAAAATTGGATCCGCCGGAGCTTGATAGCTAAATTGTCTGCTTCCGTCTTTGAAGCCACAGATCTTCAGTTTTCGAATCAAAAAGGGATTCCCAATTGTGGTCCTATATGAGGACAAAAGCGACAGACTGATGGTGGTAAATTACCTGGATTTTATTATTATGACCATTGGTCCGTCGAGGGAAGCTCTTCCGATCTTCTTGAACTGCTGGACAAGATTACCTTACCTTCAGGACTGAGTAAATTCCCTTGGAATTATTAACTGAGTTTTGTATGAACTTGTGGCTAAACTGTCATTTTGGCGTCTTCGCTGAGAGGACATATCAATCGTTGAACTGCAACGCCCTTTGACATTAAGTAGCAGTTATAAATTGTGTGTAATTGTGTAACTTTTTTGATTTATGTAATGTTTTGGACTACAAATTCCTTGAACCAATTAAAAATCATTAAAATTCTGTTATATTATATAATTAAGAGCACTTGTGCACAGCTCATTTATTTGTTTGAAAGGTATTTTTTCTGACCTTCACGCCTACAAGACGTCAGAACAATATCTCAATCCTATTCTTAAGGTTAGAAATGCCGATATTTCACATGCTAAATAATACCAATTTGATAAGATACGCCTATCTATAATCGAGAACACGAATTACTTGAGGGAAATTTATGTTGAGTTCGTTTTTCGGACTTTCTGCATTAAAGAATCCAAAAGGGGGTATTTTGATTGCTTATTTTGAGAAAGAGGAAAAAACGTAGTGCTGATATAGAAAACCGATTACATTGGGCCTGTTAAGCTGTAAGGTGAAATTTAAAACAAAAATATTTTGCGCGGGAGACCGGGAAGCATAAGATATATGGTATCTATAGTGATATTCATCAGGTATTAATTTACAATCTGTCATTTTCCTTGTGATTTTGAGATAAAGATTGATATTACACGTCTTTAATCAATAGACGCAACTACCATAAGTGGTGTGACTACCTGTTATAATAAATTGGACCATTATTGATGTCATCATAATCAAACGACTCGACTCGAGAAACTTCGATTTAAAAAGGTCGCTTGAGTTTAACAAAAAAATCGCACTTAGCATTGCATATAGGCGACGGAGTGGGGGAGGTGGGGGGAGAGGACACGTCCCAATTCCTGAAATCGCCAGTTTCCACTACATTCAACGTACTTATCATCTCTAGAATAAATGCAACGCGTATTGTATTTTAACAGATCCCTGTATCCCTAATCCATGCAAACATGGCGGTGAATGCATTCGCTACAAGGACGTCAGCAGAAGTTTGGAATTCATGTGTGACTGCTCTTCTAGCATTGTATATGGAGGTCCAACGTGTGAAGGTAAGCATTGTCAAGGGTTTCCATTAAAGTGGTGGTCTCACAAGAAATTACATTGAGGCCATATACAAGCATATAATGAATACAATCAAATTCACATAATCAGAAGTTTGAATATTCTGTAATTTGCACTAAAATCGAAAACTAGCTTTAATATATTTTGGACCTTTGGCTGTTTCTGCTATTTGAGGAGGGAACCCGATTTGCGCGTGTTCTTTATCCATCAGAGCTTCCCAGTCATTAGCTTTTTGTAGGATGTTTGTGCACTCTTTCTTTGTGAGTGGTATGGCTGGGTTTCTGTAGGCTGTACCATCTGCAGAGCGAAATGCAACATTGTCTCTTGTGTGCCAAATTCCCTTTCATTGGCCTTGTCTATGAAGGGCATCACCCCGGATGTTATAATTTTCAGGGTTTGGTCATGACGCCAGTATCGCCGCTTTGACGGGAGTATAGTTGCATTGCTGTGGTGATAAAGTTGGCAAGAGCCTAGGTTGTTTTTTTCCATAGTCTCAGATTTGCAGGAGATGGCAGTTGGTCGTACAGCATTGATATGAATTGACAACAGCTCGGGTGTCCATACATACAACAGTTTCTTCCATGATGTATCGACTTGAATGACAGTCCCATTTCAGCCACTGTCCTTGCTTAACACAGCCATAAGGTAAACAAGCATATCATCTTCATCTACATCTTTGATTAGACTGGTCAGGCTTTGTCGGTGTCGCTGAAGCTTCATATTGAGCTTCTGGGTCTTTCTGAAACCAAGACCTGCTCTATCTGTCTGTCCTCTGCACATTTCATTTACGATTAGATGACGTTCTCTCTGTTCTAGTTCTTTGACCCCATATTCCATGTAGATTGATTTGCCTTCTTTTGGATGCAGTCTTGGTACAGAGATTGAGTGCTTCCATCGATAGAATGTTTGTTGATGAAATTTCTAATTTTGGTTGAAAATCTAAACTTTTTTTTATTTTTAGGGATGTGGATATGATTGCATGAAACATGTGCTTGCATATGACCTCAATATACTTTTTAGTTTTGCGTGCAACCTTGATCAGCTATGTTAATAAAACTAGAAGTAGCACTGATATCAAATCACATTCCTACATTGGCAGACCTTTAGTGCTCCTTATCATTAAAAAATATGGTCCTCCTAATGAAGAAATCATTAATTTCGAAAGTCTTTGACAAGGGTATTTTGGAGAATATATCTTGAAATTGAGAAAGTTGACAAAATTAATTCTTTCGCATAAGAGGCAAAAACATATATAATTATTATGAACTCGTTTCGTTCTTTCAGCGAAAGTGATGGCGATTACATTGAATTGTGATACGGATCTAGTAAAAAGAGCCAAAATATATTAAACAGGCAAACATACAATACAAGTCCACTTTATATAGCAAATTCTGTCACGTTCTGTACATATTCAGAACCACCATGATAATCATCAAATATTACATTTATTAACCCAAGAAGCTCCAAGGGAATCAGGAAATTATAGCACATTTTAAGCTTTTATCTGCTGCAATAACATATTACACATAATTTACCTATTCCACTAGATCAGCGGCTTTTAAAAATTTCTGCATCAACACATCCCCTCAAAATGAAACCATACCGTATAGAAAATATGCATGAAATGACACGAATAGAAATCAGACTATAATTTGTAGGTAAGTTACATTTTTTTGCACAAATCTGTTACAATAATTTGAAGGCTCCCTTCACCAGGGTCGCTTCCCACAACGTCTCTGAGTGTCCATTTAATATTAAGCCTAAGTTAACAGCATGCAAATCATTTAATCATTTAAACTTTAAATTTCAAGATCCACTCAAACCCAAGTGGGCATCATGGGCATCTTGGAGCGGGTGTGACGTAACCTGTGGAGGAGGTCAACAGCATCGACACCGTACATGTATGGATCCAATCCCCAGTGATTCTCTGTCGTGTGTGGGACAAGCTGTGGAACAGTTGACTTGTGCTGACTGGGAATGCCCAGGTAATAACGTCCATGCACCTTAGCGCTCATGCACCGCGCCTTTTTTTGATAACGATGCTTTTTATTCAAGTGACGTGTAGCGCTTTTTACGAAATATATCTTGAACAGAACCATTGTCGGGATACTTCCATTGGTACAATATATTGCTGTACATTTAAACACACTCTGACTTGATTTCACTACCGTACCCTAAACCCCCTTACTATTTTACCCCCTTATTTTTTAACAAAGTTCCCCACATTTCCTCGTTTAATAAACCCTACTATTTTCATTTAAGTTTATTTCCTGGTAAGCCAATAAACGGCAGGGAATTCTAATCTGAGTGTCTGATTATATGAAATCACTAAATCTCACAGAAAATATGGATGACTTGACTTGAAATCTCTCTTTTCCACCTTTGATTGATCATTTTAATTCCTATTCGTCGAAAGCTACGGTTCGTTCAAGTCTGGAAATTGATCCATTGCAATGTGCTCTTTTGGCTGTATTGTAAACATATCCCTGTATCTCTAATCCTTGTAAACATGGCGGTGAATGCATTCGCCACCAGAACAATCAGCAGAAGTTACGAATTCAGGTGTGACTGCTATTCTACGGAGGTATTCGGAGGTCCCACGTGTGAAGGTAAGATGTTAATCATTCCATTAAGATAAATTTGGGTGCAGCGTTTGTCGCCTATGTAATAACAACGATGAGTTATTTGGTAAGGATTTGAAACCATTGGCGTACCGATGTACAGTCCGATCCATATGGGGGCAAAATTCCAAGTTCGCGGGCCCCCACCACAGGGAGCAAAGTTATCATCTGAACCGTTAGCCTTAAAATCCTGTGTACCTAGTCCTAAAAAATGGCAAATGATACCGACCCTAATTTTGATTCCTTTCCTTTTTTCCTTCCCTTTTCTCCAAAAATTTTTCCAAGATCCACTCAGCCCAAGTGGGCATCATGGGCATCTTGGAGCGGATGTGACGTAACTTGTGGAGGAGGTCAACAGCATCGACACCGTACATGTATGGATCCACCCCAGGATTCTCTGTGTGTGTGGGACCAGCCTATGGAACAGTTGACTTGTGCTGACTGGGAATGCCCAGGTAATAACGTCCATGCACTTTTGATAACGATCCTTGTAATACAAGTTTGCAATGAATGCGTTAGTTCCCGTAGAGAGCTTAATAGGAGCACAAAAAAAAAAATTGTCACAGAGTAACAAAAAACGGAGCATGGCATATATTAATCCGTTATGTAAAAAAGACACCGTTATGAGCTATATCACTAGGAAAGCAGGGACAACTTTCGGAGCTGACACCTATATATAATGTGAGCTCGCTCCTCTACTAACCCTGCATGGCTTGTAAGAGTGGTTAAGAGCGCAATGCTGCGAATTACGAGAGGTCCTCGGTTTCGAATCGGCCAAGCACACATTTTTGCAACACTTTCGTGCGCGGGCCATCTCCAGGGAAAGATAATAATAAAATTGGGTCATCCAGCCAATTCAAACTCAAAATCGACACAATCACTCATGGATTCTTTCTTTTTTGGTGTATTGAAAGATTATTTATGAAAACTAAAATCCTGAGAATTTGAGCTCTGTACGTACTCTTGTCGTTTCAGGCTTACAGCAATTTTATGAGGGGGTCACCTCAAAAGCATGCACCGGTGTGAAAATTTCACGAGTTCAGAGGACCATACGTAAAGAACTACAACCCTCAGAGATCCCTTCAAAATTGCATTCTGGATACCTTTGAGCAGATTGCAAATATGTGACAGAAATCAAATCGATCTGCCCCAATTTAAAAAACATGGGGTCAAAATGGCTCCAAAACCCTCGGACCAACTTTGGGGGGCCATAAGTCAAAAAAGAAAAGTGATACACAATTCCAAATTAGGGGGAGTTAGGGTTAATCTTAAATACTACCTTTGTGTACAATCTTATACTTAATCAGCTCGTTGGAAGAGATATAGCTGTCGGCAAAAAGTAAAAATTCCAATTGACCTGCGGTTGGCCCCCCTAAAAACCATGTCAGAAGTATGCACCAAATTCTGCTTGAAAATATGGTTGTGAGGGGGGGGGGGTCCTTGCCTAATATTCTGGCAAGGTTTAATGGTGGTGTCTACTTTCTTCTATAATGTAACTGGTCTTCAAACAATGCCCTATTCATGTAATTCAGTTTTGAAAGAAATTCCCATTGAAACACCAGGAAACATGAACTTTGAAATGGGGTATAACTTGCACAGTCACCTTTTACTAATAATGCAAGTAGAAGATTAAAGTATATTAAATGCCGTAACAACCAAAGACACCAAGCGGAAATTTGGTCCAATACCCTAGATGCAGGTGCTAATAAAAGTGATGTATGAATTCAATTTCATGGTAGAGTTCTTACAAGTCAAATTTGATCAAGTCGAAATGCACTTGAATACCCAGGTTGCAAATTCACAATTGGGGTACATTTCATGGGAACTTGTCTGCTATTAGTGGAAAGTTTAGATTCTTTGAAGCTTGTTGCCTACATATGAAGTTAGACGCCATGTGAAACTTTGCACACACACTTCAGCGAGTGCCCTCTTAACCATATTTCAAGCAGAATTGGGTGCACAATGTCTGACATTGATTTGTAGGGGGGTCAAGTCAAGGTTAATTTGGATTTTTGCTTTTTGCGCCAAGCAATTATCTCTTCAAATAAGCTGAATAGTTATAGATTTGACCCAGGGTAGTAGTAATCAAGAAATAAGCTTTCACAGCCCAAATTTGGAAGTTAATTATTTTACTCTTTGACTTATGGGTTCCCAAAATATGGTCCGAGTGGTTTTTGAGCCCATTTGACCCCCCTGTTATTTTAAATCGGGGAAAGGCGCATTGTGTTCTGTTAACATATTGCAATCTGCAGCAAAAGTTATCCAGAATGACAAGTTTGAAGGATCTGAGGGGGTGTAGGTAGTTCTTTACTTACGGATCCTCTGAATATTCAATTTCACACCGGTAAGGTGTTTGACGTGCCCCCTCAAATTTAAAATTGCTGTTAGCGTGAAAACGAAAAGAGGTACGTACAGAGCTCAAATTTCAGGATTTTCGTTCTCCGTGAATAATCTTTCCAATACACCAAAAAAGCGAAAGTATAATCCATTGAGGTGGATGGTTGTACTCGATTGTTGAAATGGCATGGAATGAGCCATTTATCCTCTTCTACATGGAGAAACTAAAGGTAGTTACAATGTTTTGTGTCGTGTTTTAGATAACAGATATAAGCAAAGTTTTTAAAATCGCAGAAAGGACTTTGCATATTATGTATATTGGACAGCTTTAAGTATTATATAAAACATTCACTCGAGGAAGAACTCGTTCACACAAAACGCCCGAAAATCCAAAAATAATAAATTATTGTAAAAAATTCGTTGGGGGACAGGACAAATTGCAATGTTGCGGTAGTCAAATGGTTACCTTTGTCGCGTGTTTTAGTCTGGAATTAATTTAGTTTTTTAAGATTGCGTTCTATGTTTTATTTTAAATCAATTTAGAGATTCTGTGCTTCTGGTTTAAGATATTGCAATTGGATTTGACTTATTTCAAAAGTCTGTCCAATTTGTTTTTAAAGATTGTAATCGTCATGTGTGATCAGGACCACGGAACAAGGCTTGCGATGCGTTGTGATTGCACTGAAAGGTGATTACATGGAAAGAGTATGATCTAAAACAACCGACCTCTATCAAATGTCAGTTTTGCGTAGGCCGATACCACCATACAGCCTGATGGCCACACGATTCAACAGGGTCTTTAATAAGAGGCGGTGTCCTGAGGAAGCGTCTCATGTAGTGTCCAAGTACCAGTGAATCGAAAGTTTGTAGCTAATTGTTACCAAGAAAGTTATACTTCAGCGTTTTAAAGTGGCAATGAGTTCAACGGGTAAGTCATTAGAGATTGCAGGTTGAAGATGTAATGTCATTTGTAGATAAAAGAAATAGTTTGGAGTGTCTTAGTATAAGGTGGCGGAGGTCAGAGGATAAGGTCAACATGTATGTGAATATCAGTGCCCAAAAAATATTTAAAGTGTTTCTTCGCCCAAAACTGGACGATTCATAACAAGATTATCCACAGTGAGGTAAAAAGATCATTGTTGTAAAGTGTAAGAACATTGGTCCTATGATATGAAGGCCTACTCCTGAGAGGTCTAATATAAAATGGTTAGGAAATGTGACGCAAGGACAATTATGGTAATTAGGGGGTTCATTCATAGTATTTTGGGTATGAACGATTGTATATGCCCGAGGGCTTGGTCATGTATACCGTACTTTTTACAAAGATTACGACAAAATTAAATCATTACTAGTATTCATTTATCAGGTCTTGAAATTGCATATTTTGACCACTTTCGATGTTCGTCACGGCAGCCAGATAAACGGGTATTTACACCTGATCACGTGAAGTTTATTGACCAATCAAGACGCGGATACATACGAGGTATACATGATGAGGGTTCATAGGTCATGATGAAAATGATTATTTAGAAATGCGCCTAGGTAGCCGACAGTGTTGCTACGGTGGGAGTAACTTGTCAGAAATTATCAAGCGGTTTAATGTACGTAGATATTTACTATAGCCGCTTTTGTCAGAATAGAAGGATTTGCGGGGAAAAAGCATGTCGAAAAGATACGGTATTATAGGCTTCGTCGGCAGGAGTCTGCGAGTGGTAGAACCACATTCATCATTGTGTCATTAGGTCTGTAAGCAAAATTACCACTCAAGTTTAGTGAAGTAGTTGAGCTCTATAATTGTTGAATGTACAACACTGAAATGAGAGAGGGCAAAGGCCATTTTATGGGTTTTACCTCTGTGGCTCAGTGTATGCGGGCGTGTATGAGCCCAAAAGTTAAAAGCAGTCACTTGTGATTAAGAACGAGAGCGATTTAGATTACACAAAACTATAATACAGTGGGGTTTCCGTTAACGAACCATCTGGACACACTTTCTTTGACACACTATGAATTCGGAAAACCGTTATCGGAATAACATAGCTTTTATCCCTTAGTGTTCCGAATTAATAAGTATGTCAGATGGGTAAGGGTACGGAAACTCCCGAATACATCATCCCTGAGCTCCATTCTGACACTGTTAAAAATGGCTTATAAATTGTTTTTTTTAGAGTTAACGAGTTGTTTAACGGGTGAACTCAACAAAACTGACTTTTAAAGAACTTTTTAAACAGGATTTCACAGTGTAAAAATTCAAACTCGAAAACTTTGTGTAGGATGTGGTAGTTTCATCAAGCTTTATAGTTGTCCATTATAATTGATATTATAATGCTGCAATTGTTCATCATATATTGTCATTATTTCAGAAACTGCCGTCATTGTTGAGGCACCTAGGGAACAAGTTCGATGTGCGACAAACGTAGCCTTCTGTTGTTCGTGCTTACAAGCAGTTTCCGTTAAGAGAATAGAATGGTAAGTAAAAGCAAAAATCTCAAGTGTGCTGGTAGTAGGGTTAGAACTGAAAAGTCTATCCAGAAGTTTGGGAAACCTTTGGGAAATTTTGGGGCTATGGTAATATTGGGGGGGGGGGCAGGTTTTAATTTAAAATTACTACTAGGGTAAAATTTAAAATCAAGTAAATTGTGTTCAAATGACACTGATGTATTTGTCGATTATAAGGATTAAAAAAAGTATAGTATCAGGTTCCGACCTTGTTACCCGGCTACTGCCATGAAAAGTTCATAGGTCAGCTGGGCCAATAATTATCCAATGCTCAGAGTTTGTTAAAACTTGTGTCAAATTATGCTTGGGTCTATAAATGAAGCACAAAATCAGTCAATTCTTTGGTTGACAGTTCTGATATACATTTACATCCAGTTTGGGACCCTCTTAAGACAATGAGACCCCTGTTAATTTTGCTCCCTAATTCCAAAACCTAACACAAAACATTGTAAAAATAAGCAAGATAAAACACATTTGCACACCAATTTCAACAAAATCGGAGCATGGGTAAGGTTTACCCCGGGATGTCATTGAACCTAATAGGAGGTTTTGTTTACCTAAGCTCGGAACCTAGACCAACTATACTGTTTTAATCTTATTAATAAGACAAAGCATTGTTTGTACATTAAAAACAATTGGACTTGATTTCACATTTACCCTACTAATTGTTACCTCATATTACAAATGTTCCCACTGATTCCAAGAGGAGGACCAGGCGGTAGCCGCTCGTGGTGCTTGAGGGGGCAATTTCCCGGTAGTTGCCATCACAAGCAAAATTTCCAGGTTCACGGGCAAAAGAATCTGAAAAGTGGCTGTGATTAACATGAATATCCGTTTTTTTTTCCCCTCAAGATTTGTTTGTCAGAGGGGGTGGGTTAATCTGACCCTCCTTTTCCCCCACCGGGCTACGCCACTGGGATGGACCAAAATTCTGAATGGGGGTCTTTTTTCTTCTGCTATTCGTATGATCTTCCTCTTTGCCCAGCTTCCTCAGTTATATCCTCTGTGCGGAGGACACTTCCATTCTTTTCTTGAAAAATCTGCAGACACTCGAAACTACTGTTAATAATGACTTCATTGACGTTCTTTTGGAAACTCTCAATATACGTTTTGCATGCATGTGCCTCTGTCTGGTCCTTTTTCTATTTGACCAATCACACACAGCTGCTATACGATGTAATCGACCCGTGTGTGAATTTCTCGAGATGTGATGAAACGAGGCTCTACACCAGACACGTTATGCTGGTGGGGGGGGGCCGGAGAATGAGATATGCGAGACTAGGATGGTGGAACACGAGCCCAATGAGGTGAGGCCGCGGGGGGTGCCCCTGAACAGCGAAGGAAGCGGTAGAGCAACCTCCCCACTTAGGAGAAGGGGAGAGAGCAAACGGGGAGGAGTATTAGCAAACTATCAGAAGGTTTTCTCTAGCGGAGAGTTAGGGATCCTTAAATAATTGGGATGAGGCTACTTGATCAAGAGTCGAGGCATACGCAGAATCAGTAGCTTATCGATGCCGGTCGTACGTGGCGCTATAAAGTTTTGTGCGACCGTCATCCCGGGTCATACGTTATATGCATAAATTAGGAGCTAATAAGGTAGTGATCGAAATTGGTGGCGCTATTTACTATCGAGATCGGATTGACACAGTGTTCACCCGCTTGGGCGATTGTTGATTGGAGGACGACGAAGGTGAACACAGCATTATACTGGGAAGTGCCTTCGGGCTATTTAGGAAACCAGTGAGGAGGTGGAGGAAGAGACCTGTGAAGGAGTTGTTGGAGAAGGGGTTGGTTAATACATTTGGTGGGCTTGTCTAGCCCGTGGTGTAGTAGCAAAGAGGATGGCTCTAAGCGGCTTGTTAGACTATAGAGATTGATGAGGTCACGATGAAGGAGTTCGCACCCAGGGCAAAGTACTGTAAGCGCTCGATTGGCCTCAAGCTAATGACAGGTATGATGATGGATACCGACGTCGAGTGATGATAATCGCTTCTCCACTACCAGCGGGGCTTTTAGGCTTGAAAGTCATCTTCCATGGCCCTTGCAATGCGCCCTCAACGTTTGAAAGATTATGGACAGAGTGTTGGCTGGATGAGATGGGAACCGTCACTTTTTTATTAGACGACGTATATAGGTCTCGTTGTACCATAGATTCGTATGTTTAGAGGAGTTTGCAGAGGGTTCCGCGAGGGGGTTGAAACTAGGCCAAGTGTCACCTATTTCAAACGGAGTGACGTATTTGAGTCATGTTGAGTATCTGGAAAGGGCGGTATCCATACGGATCCGTCCAAAGTAAGAAGCAGTACCGACGCCAAAGACGCCCTGCAGGTGCCGTAGTTCTTGGGAGATGCGTTGTAATACCGTCGGTTTTCCGTGATACCTCTCTCATGGGTGACAGAGAAGACGGGTTGGTGATCAGTGCACCAATATTGGCGTAACCGCGGTCAGAGGGCAAATTCATCTTAGACACCGACGGGCCGCAAATTTGCGCAATATGTGGGCGCACTGTCACAGAGCTGGAGGAACGGGAGAGGTGATGTGTGTGTGTTTCTTTCCGACGCACTTGCAGGTGCAATGACTCTGAAAGTACTGGTAGAAACTCCGATGGAGTGGGACGAAAGGAAGCCAGCAATGGTTCTCATGTGTCGTTGAGTACTGTGTCCAGTTCGTTGTGTGAGAGCTATTGCACCATGCTGGGTCGACACACATAATTGGCAGCGCTGTAGCCAGGAAGCCAGGGCGGATGTGCGTAGAAGTGATGTGCTAGAACCCCATGAAAGAGCTAGCAAGGAGGGTGCATAGGACGGTTATTCATAGACGATACCTTTGCACTACTGACCCCGTGTTGAGTGCTGCCGCAAATAATGCATATCAAGCAGCTTCGGTGGTGTGGGATGGTAGGGGCAGAGGTGCTGCATTGAGGTTGATTTGAAGCTGGCGATGAGCCCTGGTGTCGAAAGAAGAAGAGCACATTCGTCGGCATAGCAAAGGTCTAGATGTGTTGAGGGTAAATCAAGGATGATATACAAGTGAAACGCATGGGAGCCAGTGTGTCCTTGTGGGACTCAAGGCGATGCAGTCGACTGTTCTTCTATCACTATAGTCTAAGAACACAGCTACGGTTTGCAAGCATTTTAAATAGAATGTATCAAAGTGACGACACAGTTACAAAGTGAACTGTAAGCTCTGGTGCCACATGGGTCTTATGCTGCAGTAAGGCCACCAAGGGCGCCAGGACGACGCTTTCAAAGCTCCTAATCATATAATTGTTAGTTTTACAATCTGATGACAGTGCTACGACCACGGACGAAATCCTGATGTTCATCGGGCAGATGGGAATCGACGACTGCCTCCAGCCGGGCCAGGATCAGCTCTCAAGGAGTTTGAAGAACACACAATAAGGAATATTGGGCGGTTAGCATTGCGGGTTGTAAAACAGGTGTTTGTTGGGGAGTGCGATGATGGTTAACCCTCCTCCAGATTGGATAAGGATGGTTGTTGAGGCAACATGGTCACTAGTGCTCCAGGATCACAAAATGGCCACACCGGAAATATTTTCCAGTGGATCACGTCCTGGTTCTGTTACCACTCGTTCTAGCAGCTTCTAGCCACCATGATCTTATTGTTGTTCCTCGGACACACAAATTCCCATCACCATTCGCCAATATTGTTTAAATCAATGCTCGAACCTCACCTCTGTCAGTCGTATTACTCATAAAGGCGCTTTGTATCTGTGCGAAAATGTTCCTTTTAAAATATAAGTCCTCTTTGTTGTTGTTATGTGATCGGAATATTTTCAAATCATTTCACAAGATTTTAACAATTATGGGTCACAAAATCCATGTTTTGACATAACTCCCTGCTTACGTTGATTTCATGCTAATATCATTACGTAATGGATTATATCTAGATGTTCAAAGGTAAGTAGTTAAAATGTAAAGGTGTACTCTTTGTGTTTATTATAGCTTTCAATAGAATCCCTATTGCGTGTCATTTCAAGAGAACTTTCATTATTGACCAACCCCCGCATATTATTTGTCTACAGGTTTAAAGATGGTGACATAGTGGAGTCGGCAGCCAATGACACTTTTGTTATTGATAACTTGACACTGGGAGACTCTGGGCTTTATAGATGTCGCATAACAACAGATGCTGGCGCTGTTTTTTCATCACCAGCCTTGCTTTCGGTATCATTAGGTATGTTAATTTTCATCTTTTTTAAGCAATATCGGTGGTGAAAAAAAAAGTGGTGATAATATTTCCGATGTGGCCATTTTGTGACCCTATGGCACTAGTGACCCTAATGAAGGATATCGCCTGATAAGGGTAGGAGGCGGCCCTCTATCATCATCATAGTTATATTTCACCATCAATTTCGGGACCACGTGTCTCGTGGCCAAAATTAAATTAAATGAAGAACTATTATAAATGGAAATGGATAGTCTCCCCAGTTGTGTATAGATATAATATATACATAGGCCTGCATTAATTTGTGACACTTGCCGCCTTGTCACCTCCGTTTGAGATCAGTGTGTGTACATGGCGGCGGTTTGTCTGACCGCGGAATGTTTGTAATCACACAGGTGTTTTGCACCCGGGTTTGCGTGATGCAGGAACCTGCTTTGTTGGAGTACAAATGATCCTGATCCAGATCCAGAGGTGCATTTTCGCGCCAGTCAAATATCTTAGTTCACTTTATTTTTCACAAAGACATGATGTTTGCCCTCTCACCCGATAATACCATCCAAGTAAAATTTAAACGCGCGGTATGCCAATTGGGCAAAATGTTGTTAGCCGCGGCTTGTTTCTGACGGCGCGGGGGCCCGTGCCCAGGATTGCTTGAAATTGGGAATGGCTTTTGTCTAGTCCGAAATATTGAAAATTGTGGTTCAATGGTCGCCTTTATAGACCGCTGGGTTGGTCTTGTGGACCACTGGGTCCGTCTTGTGGACCTGCCTCCGCGTTCGGCTTGCATGTACACTTGCACTTGGTGGGGCTCTTCTGAATGCTTGAAATGGGGGTAGGCATGGCATGTTAGGAAGGTAGGCCGAATCGAAGCTCATGGCCGCAAACAATAACCTTGTCTTGTTGCCCTATTTTTCTTCAGGCCAGCCGGTGTGTTCTTCTTCATTCTGCGGAGCATGAACTTCAGCGGTACCAACATTATGAAACTATTTGAACTAAATCTGTGAGAGGTCAAAGTTAGGAACCTCATTTGACTTTTTGCTACACAAACTTCTGCAATTCAAAAGCAGATATAATTGGTGTTTCTTCTCATGTTGTAAATTTTGTGCCAATTCAATTTGCAAAATCATAAATTCAGCACTGCACTGCACTAACAATTCCATGCTGTTCAAGCAATTAAATTTGTCACAGGCTTATTCTGCTATTTTAAAGTTAAGTGGCATAACACCAGATAATTCGGTTTTATCCTGCTTCTCGTTATTTTGAAAAAAAAGTTTCAAATGTGGAAGATCGTCGAATCAGATAAAATGCGGTGAATCAGATTCCACAATTTATGGACAATCAACTATTCAGAAACAGTGCTTTCTACTTGATGCTTAAAATAGTCAATTGTAAAATGCTAAGTAAAATATTTAAGAAGTCTGTTTTTATCAAATCCTTGGCTACATGCTTTGTAGTTTGATGTATATAAAATGTGCTGAAAACAGATTGATGTTGAACGTGTGAACAAATAAATGCGAAAGTTATGCACACACAAGTTCATAGTATCAGGTGCGATTCTTTTAACAAAAACTGGTGCATACAAAACTGGTGCATATAAAACTAGTGTTAAATCTGATTTTCAAAAACTCACTTGTGGCGTGCCCCAGTGGAGCCTTTTAGACCCACACATATATCTGTGTTATTGCAATGATATGGAAATCTCTGTGAAAGAGTCGGCTAATAATCTATGCAGATGACAGCATTCTTATTTCATCTGACAATTCTGTGCCCTTGACCACCAACGGACGCCCCCAAGACCCTGACTACTTAAGTGTTAAAATTGCGTAATACAGATTTAGAAATATCAGCCACAAATCAAAATACATGTGTCAATGTGCCAATTAGATATATAATTTTGACAATAAAGTCACTTTTTTGCCATGTAGACTAATTGACAAAAAATCAATGTTTGTTGTGAGTTGGTTGTTATCCAAGGTACATTTCTATATAATTTGTTTTATTGATACATTGATTTTGATTTGTCGCTTATAATACTTTTTCCATTCGTATCAAGATTTTCAAAAAAAAGTGCAACAATTGGAGCTGACCTTTGACCTTGATAAAATCACTGAATCATAGATTTGTTGTTGTTTTATAAAGCAAATCTAATATGCTTCCAAGTGTTGAAAACAATGAAAGAAATCGACTGAAAAATAATCCAGATATGACAAATTTTGTAAGCACACCTTTTTCCCCTCCATTCCAGTGGGATTTATACAGTTAAGCAAGATATTTCGTTAATGTACGATATATGGGATCTAGCATTATGAAAGTAATGATGACTGTTTAATTGATCTATAGTCATATGTGTATCTTCCTGATGTGTTTTGCAATTTCAGATTCCCAGACTTGTGCTTCTACTCCACTCCCCAATATCGTCGCACTTCCATTTGATTGCGTTCAACAAGAAACGGGATCTGCAACCTATGACTTGGGTACTTGTCCCGTGTCTCAAGAATGCGGGGGTGAAAAACGAAATCAAACCGAGTGTGTAGACAACGAGTGGTACTGTTGTGGCGTATCAAAGCACGAAGATGTTCAGGTAGAGTGTTCTGGGTACATATTGACTCTTGAAAAAGTGAAAAACTGTGGTTGTCGAATATGTCACCCTCGACGCACTACACTTAAGGATCTGTGATGATATGCAGCTTCCAAAAGCACAATCACCCGAGTAGTGGGTAAAAGACGGGGTGTGGAGTAAGAAAGATAGACAAAAAAACAAAGAGAGAAGCTGAGGCTGAGACCAGTTGTTGTATAGATGTGTTCTAGTTTATTACATGTTACAGACTGAAGTCCAGTTCATCCTCTGCTCGAAGTCCAATTTCAATTCATGCTCTGCTCAGAGTCCCATTTGCAATTCACCCCTTGCCTAGTTGGGCCTGCTCTTATCTAGGTCTTTGGGTACTACATTATTACAAACACACCGACATATAGAGCACATCATGAAGCCAATTAGCCCATATTTAGCAAGATAGCTTTCTAGGTCAACCTAATTAGCTAAATCTCAATTAGCCATACTTAGCAAGTTTATGTTTCTAGGTCAACTAATTAGCAAGTGAGATTACATCGGGTCAATTAGCTAGGATTAGCAGAGTCCTTGGATAGAAGTTTATCTGGCAAGTCAATTAGCAAGTGTACATAGATAGGGACTAGCAAGGGTGCACCCCCCCCCCTTAACCCGCAACCCAGCCGACCCACAGCCGACGCACCAAGTACAGCTGCTTAGCTAGCGGACACCCATACTTAGCCAACACGTATCCAATAATATGAGCAAGACCAATGAGAGAGGCTAGCATGACCTGCTGTGAGAATCTAAGTTATATAAGTAAATTAGGGAAGCTAATGGGCATTATGCTAATTAGCATGTGCTTAGCTAGGGAATTAGCAAGTATCAATAAACTATGAGCTAGCCTAATTAGAGAGACTTAGCCTGATCTTGCTACTGAGACTTAGCATAGCCTAAGTAAATTAGGAAGCTACTGACCCAATGCTTAATTAGGTCACCAATGTCATGAAAATGATTTGTAAGGGGAACTCAACAGTATTATGTTCATAGGGTTATATAAAGATGGGAATGTTATGACACGGACAAACAGCAAGGGGGAGTTTGAAATAAACCTTAACATTGCGACAAACCAAAGGGTTTCTATAAACATTTAAGGATGACATTCATGGAAAATACGAAGAACAGACTAAAGTGTTTGATGTTATCAGTGGTGCTGTCATTGTTGATGTCATAAGACTCCGTTCTCTTCCTGATCCAATAATATTCCAGAGTTCTTATGAAACGGCCATTCCCTTAGGGCGAAATGACACGGAGTCTTTCGCGAACATCGTTATTCCCCCAAATGACATATATACGAGCGATGGCCAACGGTTTGATGGAGTGGTAAAGGCTTTTACAAGTGTGGTAGACATTAGAAATTCTACAGATACTGAATTCACCCAGGGCGATTTTACAGCTATAGACGATAACGTTTTTTTTTTTTTTTTTTTTTTAGATGTTCAGGTAGAGTGTTCTGGGTACATATTGACTCTTGAAAAAGTGAAAAACTGTGGTTGTCGAATATGTCACCCTCGACGCACTACACTTTCAGGATCTGTGATAGATTATGCAGACAATAAAGGTATTATGTTCATAGGGTTATATAAAGATGGGAATGTTATGACACGGACAAACAGCAAGGGGGAGTTTGAAATAAACCTTAACATTGCGACAAACCAAAGGGTTTCTATAACATTTAAGGATGACATTCATGGAAAATACGAAGAACAGTTCTCTTCCTGATCCAATAATATTCCAGAGTTCTTATGAAACGGCCATTCCCTTAGGGCGAAATGACACGGAGTCTTTCGCGAACATCGTTATTCCCCCAAATGACATATATACGAGCGATGGCCAACGGTTTGATGGAGTGGTAAAGGCTTTTACAAGTGTGGTAGACATTAGAAATTCTACAGATACTGAATTCACCCAGGGCGATTTTACAGCTATAGACGATAACGTTTTTTTTTTTTTTTTTTTTAGATGTTCAGGTAGAGTGTTCTGGGTACATATTGACTCTTGAAAAAGTGAAAAACTGTGGTTGTCGAATATGTCACCCTCGACGCACTACACTTTCAGGATCTGTGATAGATTATGCAGACAATAAAGGTATTATGTTCATAGGGTTATATAAAGATGGGAATGTTATGACACGGACAAACAGCAAGGGGGAGTTTGAAATAAACCTTAACATTGCGACAAACCAAAGGGTTTCTATAACATTTAAGGATGACATTCATGGAAAATACGAAGAACAGTTCTCTTCCTGATCCAATAATATTCCAGAGTTCTTATGAAACGGCCATTCCCGTAGGGCGAAATGACACGGAGTCTTTCGCGAACATCGTTATTCCCCCAAATGACATATATACGAGCGATGGCCAACGGTTTGATGGAGTGGTAAAGGCTTTTACAAGTGTGGTAGACATTAGAAATTCTACAGATACTGAATTCACCCAGGGCGATTTTACAGCTATAGACGATAACGGTGAAATAGCTTTGCAAACATTTGGTATGTTTTTCGGTTAGTTTAAAAGATGAAGATGGAAACCCGTTGAATGTTGGAGGAGATGTCGCTCTAGAAGTAAACCCTGAGGTGATTCCAATGGACATGAGGGATACGGACTCCAAATTTAAGGTCAAGTTGTGGAAGCTAAATAAAAACACTGGCACATGGGAAGCGATCAAAGATTTGTTTGAAGACAAAACTTCTGGAAGAAGTAAACGACAGAGGCCCGGGAGAGTTTTGCTTGATGGTATTGGATTTAATACATTTAATGTGGACAAAACTATTCCTTCAAATGAAGTGTGTTATGTGAAAGCGGTCTCTTACCTTGCAAATAGCAATTCTGGTACCAATGTTTGGATTGAATCACAAGCACGACAAAAAGGAACAAACTCATTTTTGGCTTTTAAAGATCAACATGAAGTTCAAAGTAAGGAGGGAGTTTGCACAAGAATTTGGTGTGACAGAAGCAAGAGGTTCACAAACTACATTTCCGCAACATCAAATAACGGTAAAGTAATACGGCCAACGGCAAACGCTCAGCTGGAACTTGAAGCATGCCCTGACGTTGAAATTGATGTGGGGAGTAGTGAAGTGTATGAGGTTTGTGGTCCAAGAACCGAATTTTGTCAAGTACTTCACCGATCCAAAAGTGATTGTGAGTCAAGAGGCATTCCTTTACAGTTTGGAGAAATTACTCTTTCTGACAATTACGACGAAATAAAGGATAAAAAAGAACATGACATTAGTATCTTTCATCCTCTTTTGAATTATAAAGAGGAAACTGGTCAGGCAGTGGAAAATTGTTACTGCGTTGAGGAATATCCGAAGTATGCTTCGGAGAAGTATTGCTTCATAAAGGTGAAAGTAGAAATAATTGACAATGATGCAGTAGATGCCCACGTTATCGCCAGATCTTTTAGCGAAAGCAGTAAACTTGAGCTACTTGGGGAGGATTCGAAATATTTCAATGCCAAACAACCAATCAAATACGGGTTCCGTGAAAACGTCCTTTCGGATAATTACATTAACATAGAATACAAATGTAATGGATTCATTTATTGGCCCGTGGACTTTAGCGTAGTAGACCATAAGGAAATATGTTGGATAGGAAAAGGAACAACCGTGCTAAATATAACAGTCATTTTGGATAGAGGAGTTTACCACGAAGGAATGGTTTGCAGTATTTCAGAACCAAGGGGTGTATTTTCAAACATAGGCCTAAGTAGCGAGGAGAAGAAATACACCATTATTGACATTCCAATTGAAGCAGATGATGACGATGGTGTGTACGATTCCGGATCGGAAGGTAATATAAACGTAGCATTAGCCGAATGTGATGAACCAGACAGCCGTGAAGCACTTACTCTTCGCTGTCGAAGACCACCCTAGAGCACAGGCACACAACACAATACACAAATGCTTGCTCACACCCTCGAACGTGCACACATATACACATACACACACATATAATACAATACACACACGCGCGCACACATACGCACACACACGCTTACACCATATATCAAACCATAAACATAAAGAAAATATGTATGTAGCCGTAGTTTCCAGTCGTCCCGGAAAACTTTGAATTTAGTCCCACCCGCACAATTTGGAAATCGAAGACTGACTCAGAGATTTCCCGAGGAGGGTGCCCTCAACTTTCAAACAAATCGTGTTTTTGCATATACATAATGCTTGTCCATATACTAATCACTGTGTGAAATAACTAAGTTAAATCAAACACTTTCATATAGAAAATCACAGCTTTTTTAAAATAAAATTCCGCATCCGGATTTTTTTGTTATACAGGGTATCCTATGGCACTATTATACTGTACATAAATGTTCACTGCATGGAAACGAAAAGCGGATTCATCCTATAACTTTGGAATTAAACATTTTTAGTTCTAGTTGACTATTTTTAATTACTACCCAAAATATATTTGAAAATCGCTAAGTCAGCCTTTAAAGTAGTGAATGTTTTCAAAAACCTTTGTTGTGGATACGGTTCGTTCACGTAGGCAGCTAACCTAGGTTTTCATTGTGGCTTCTACGTCTTCTATTGTACCGGTGTGAAAGCAGATATAGTCCGGCGGGAGCCACAGTCCGGGGCTCCATAGACGATAACGGAATAAAGCGTGAAACTAATGTTACGTGAAGAGTCAACTGAATCGATTGCCCTATTTGTTCCCGGACTATGAGTACGCCGAACAATAATTACTTCTACACGGGTATTATGATGAAGGTAACATTACAGACTGTCCCAAAAAACTATACAATCAAAGATTGATTTTTTTTATCTCAACTGAACGTTCACCGATTCATTTTTAGGAATGTTCAAGCTTTCAGGGAATTTTTAGTTGGTGTAATTTGGGGGTCTGGTTCAGGAGTTACGGCCAATTATCTGAGACACCTGAAAAACCTGTTGGTCCAGTTTCAGCTATCCCGATATCAACAGAGTTGCCATTGAAATTCAACTACAAGACATTCTTTATTGAAAATTAAATAAAAAATAGATATAAAGTGTTGCTTCTTACGATATAACATAATTTAAACTTCATAATGTCACAATTTGCCAATAAAATACATGTAGCAATGGAAAATTTAATTCCAAACAGTCTTGTTGTCGCAGCTTTACTCAAGGTTTTAGCAGAAGGTAGAACCATAAAAACAACTTCATTGTAAGTAAACTGATGCCTTTGACCACCAACCATCATTTCCTTTATTGTCCTTTGTTCAACACTGGTTTCTTCATTATGTTCCTCCCTGGTATCTTGGAATTCAGTTGGGAATGGGGAAGGGTAAATTGGCCCTCCACATTAAAGCGTTGTCTACACATTTGTTCCCCAAAGAGTTGTGGCTGTTCCATTTAGTTCATGCAGTCAAACTCCCCAATTTACATGAATGTTGTTATTGTCCCCCTAAGAGTGAGTCCCCCATTTCTTCACAACATAATTTCTGGTGGTTTTCACTGTTTTAAAAACAATGTATTGATTAGTTCAATGCATGATAATGCATTAACACTGATCTGTACAATATTCTTTTGTTTGAAAATGGTTTAATCCCACAATGATGCTACATGCCTTATACCTTTAGTTTCTTGAACCTTCAAGTGAAACTGGCCCAAGTGGTATTTTATCCTTTGTGTTTCTGGGACAGTCTGTATACAAAATCGTCCTATTATGTCAAATTAAACGTCTGTAGCGACCGTCAATCATGTTCATCGCTTCCACTCACCACTGCTTCCATTCACCACAAATGAATACATCATGTATCGAATTTTAAAGAAATTTTTATTGATTATTTCTATCGTGATGCCAACCCATTAAAAGTCATTCGCCCTGGAAATAGCAAAATGCAGAAGACACTGGCTTGTGGAATTTCATCCAAAAGTGCCAAGTCCTTCACATACTAACAAAAGAAATGTTATTAAATTACCATCAACATATATGATCAGACCTAAAACATTCTATTATAGTTAACTCCAATTACAACATTTATAAAAATGCAGTTAAAACCAAATACTTGGGAGTGCACATCCATGAAAATCTGAGTGTGAACTACCACATCCAGGAAGTTGCTGCAAGGGCAAACTCAACTAGACCTTTTCTCCAGAGGAATATCTATATACCAATGTTTTCAGAGATACCAAGGTCTAGTGTTATAAGATCTTACTGCAACCACTATTAAAATATGCCAGTATCATCAGGGATCAAGGTCTAGTGTTATAAGATCTTACTGCAACCACTATTAAAATATGCCAGTATCATCAAGGATCCTTACACCAATGCCAGCATCATGATACTGGAAATGATGCCACACTGGTATGCCAGGTTCATCTTTCATGAGTACAGATAACAAGCGGTGTGTCATCTATGCTTGAAGAACTCCAATGAGCATAAACACTGATTTTACACTCATTTTACTCTACAAGGTGCTAGTACTTAAGGATTTTTTGGCAAGATCAAATGTCTTTTACCCCTAAGTACGGACATGTGTTTAGTACAGTACAGTAGTCACATTGTAATGCATTGTGGGATTGATTAATACATCCTTTAGTTTTAACATATGGATATTTAGTGACGAATGAGCATGGCTTTGGGTATCATCTAAGTTCAAAACAGAAGAGAAAAGAAATCTTGTTGGCAATATAAATCGTGGTTGGATCCATGACATCTAAACCACCAAATTTCTTTGAACAAACATAAGGTCTCTATTACAAGATTTGTTAAGACTAATTCCTGATGAAGCTAACAATAACTTTCTTCAAGAGTTTTAAAGTAGAGATTGGTATCAAGATATTCCACAGATAGAAGTTTAACTTTGACATGATCATCAGATCGAAAGCTTCGACTTTAGCAGCTGCGTCAAGGTAACACAGAGTTGGGTGTTTCCATAAGGTGACACCCTTCTTTCTGACACCCTTATGAATTCGGAAACCTAAACGGAATAAACCACATAAACCGTGCGGTTTATTCCGTTAAGGTTTCAGAATTCATAAGGGTGTCATAAAGAAGGGCGTCACCTTATGGAAACACCCCACAGAGTTATCCATTTTATGCAAAGTCTGTGCAAGTGAATCAAAGATATCATTCACCCGAGATTAATCGGAGTTTATTTGCCATCATGCCCGGCCATCATGGCTATAATCATGGCTCAAATACTGATATTTACCGAACTTTCCAATTTTTTCTGGTATTTCCTTCCTCTGTATTTCAACATGATCATGAAGTGCCCGTCCGATCTCTCCTACACCAGCTGTCGTTACCTGACCCTGCATGCAAAATTGCACACATGACTTACGATATTATTGAAGACTTGGTCATTGAGGCCTCATCATAGTTGCCAGAACGATATCGTCGGAACATAAAAAAAAAATCCCAGGCCTCAAATTTCACTGAGCATGAGGTGAGAATACGATCTTCTGATACCAAAAGTATCAATTTTGACGGAGTAAAATGAATGGACGAGGTTGTCGATGAACCAACTTGAACCAACGTTATGTGCCACTATATAGGGGCGGATCCCGGATTTGTAAAACGTCAAAATTACCAGGGGGCTGAAAGGCTTTAACTAGTCCAAATAGTTCAAAATGGGCTGATTTTGCAAGAATTTGCAGAAATACCGGGAGGCGCGCGCGCCCTCCGCCCCCTCCCTGGATCCGCGCCTGAGTATATGCACTCATCGGCAAATATTTTCTTCTTAATTTAAATGTGTTAGTATAGTTAGTACTGGATGGGAATATCTGTATGTGTTATATAAAACAAATGGAAATAATATTCCCCACGGTATGCAAACGAACAGTACTTCGATGAAATGTCTTCCCATTAAGCATATAAATAGCATTAAATAATCTACAATAAAAAACACTGCAAAACTACTCAAGATTGATATTGTATTAACGCGTATAAAACTAGTTACTCAGAAATATGAGAGATCAATGAAGTTCTATGAGCGCCATTAATTCTGCCAGTTGGAGCCAATTTGTTAAACACGTTTTTCAGACGGAAGTGTTGAATGAAGTGAATTACGTTTAATGGACTTTGTTGATATTCATATTTGTTCACTAAGGTTTATGAAGGTAGATTCTATGTAATAACGAGTGGGTTATATTGCACTGTTTTAACACACAAAAATAGCTGAACGAGTGCTTCACTATATTTCTGGTATACTTTATGATATCTTTATTGATGTTTTAAATTTGATAAGGATTTGAGAGTTTTGAGAGAACCTGTTACAGTAGAAATCTGAATAAACTTGTTGCATGATCTAAAAGAGATGTGTACTGTTTTCTTGTTTCTTGAGTTTTATTGTGATTTTCAGCTTTATAGATAAATTGGTAAACCTTAAATCGTTTGCTCTGCATCTTCTCTGGAATAGTTTAAAGAAAAGCGAAAGGAAAGTACAAAATGATTCCATGATGTACTTTTTATCACATTGGTTTTAGCCACGGGGGATGTTGTAATGGGGACATTTGCATCGTACGTCGTCCGTTGTTAGTCTGCTTTAGTGTGACTCACAAACGAAAATGCCCGGTCCGATTTGAATCCAACTTAGACTTCAGTTGTGATTGTGACTGGTTCATTGATACGAATAAGAAAATTAACCGAAACACATCAGCAAAATAACCCTGAGTGTGTAACTTCATTTGTCTTGCAGTAGTACAGATGTTATTTTGCTTGTACATTGGAATATTTTAAATGTATATCTTTTAGTCGCGTATTGAGAACAGGTCCCGCAAGGGATAATTTCACTATAAATCGGTCCCGTTAGGGGTGAATTTTCACTGAAAACTACTAGTATAATTTTACTAAAAATGTCCCATTAGGGGTCACTTTAAGAACCCCTTTAAAGATCATGGGTACCCAACAAACCCCTGACAACCTCTCCCCCCGTGTTTTTTTTTTGGCTCCCACATAAAAACGGATTGAAAATCGGCGTGAAACTTTAAAGATGGGAGTTTAGGTGTGAAAGCCATTCTATCAAGATGAAAACTTGATATACTTAAATCGCCAGGTCATCTGTCAAAATTCCATTGTTATCGAGGCTTTTATTTTAATGAAAATCCGTTCCCGTCATGGGTATATCGTATTCAGTCAATTCAGAAATATCGTGCACCATTTGTTTAGTGAGGGGCCTATTAAAGGACATCGCCGATAAGGAGAGAAGGAGGCCTCTATAATCATATAGTTATATTTCACCAATCAAGTTTGAGTTGGTGTTTTACAATACTTTACATATACTACAATGTTTTTTTTTTATTCCTCCAAAAATACATTTGTATCAAGAAAAAAATGAACAAAAGTCTGATAAGTTCAGGGGCAGCTCTCTGAAAAGCAAAGCTTAGAGTCTTCCTCCATTCCAATGACCATTGTATTACTTAAAATGAAGAAAAGGAAGATGTTTGCATCGCTGCCCTTTGTTTAGAAGCGGTAAGTGACGTATATACATGCCTGTTTCCTTTAAAGTCTACAACGAGGCTACACGGGCAGCCCTTAATACAATACCCATACCATTAGCTTATGCTACTGAGACTTGGATTATATAACTGTCCTCACACAAAGCAGACTCGGAATACAACACAATGGCCCCTGACCGCGCTATTTATATCATGACAAGCTAGCTTGCGCTATGATCTATAAAATCACACTCACATGGCAACATTCCATAGCTTCATTCACATTGTCATTGAACAAATACTCACCCCTTGTATTTTAAGGATTTATGATCCCCAGGATATGCAAGGTCAGCTGTCGTTAACCTGTCCCATTAAAGGCTTCTGAACTGAGCCCTTGTAGATTAGCATACCTTAAAACCACATAGTGATGTGGCATGGTATGTATGTAATATGTTTGTTGTTGTGTTTATGGCATTCCAGTTAGTGTTCAGGCCCCCCAGAAAACAAAATGCAAAAATGAGGTCTTTTCCCCCCCAAGAAACCAGAATGCCACTCCTATATATTGCTTAATAAGATAACGCACATCCTTGCAAAGCGGCATCGTGGTTCTGGGGGGGACGGGTTCATATTTTGAAAATTTCAGTTACCCATTGAAGCCTGTCTTATAATTTTACATAAAACCGTCTTTACGAGGGAATTTAGTAAATTGGGATTTTTTGAAAACGGCAAAAGTTAAACTTTGGACATGTACCCTTTAAAATGCGTAATGTATTTCAAGTTCATCTGGCTTTATGACACCTACATAGGGCGTCCCTCCATTCCTTAGCCGCGATGTCCTTTGGTGAAGTTCATGTTAATAGTTGGCAACCATTATAACCGGTAATACTACTGTGTCTGCACTATCAGAAAACTTATGTTGCCATTTTTTCCCCGTTGGGACTTTAATGACACTTAGAACAAGGTTCAAAGGTCAAAATGGCATAATCGTCCACAGTTATATCTACGCTTGGTACCAACATGTGGCAAATTTCACAAGGAACATCCAGATTATGGATATTTATTTGTTATTATGACCTTTCGTTTCTTGTTATTTGTAAACACCCTAATTAAGACCTAATATGCATAAAATTGCCTGTGTCTGTGGAACCCATCCTGTCCAGAGCAATAGTTATCCAGGCCTCAAGCTTTTGCACAATACAGTCATCTATAAACACTTTTCTTGAATGTAGAATAACCCTACGCTACACATCCCCCATTATTCCTTGCATATTAATCCCCGTGGGTAAGTAACGTAAAAGCAAGAAATGGAGGAATCGCGTTAGTACCGTGAAAAGACCATGATTCGCACTTCAGAGACAAAAGTATTATACTAGTTATCTAGTCTATCCACGTATGAATGAATTAATTATTCCATCCAGAAACCCTGAACTTCTTGTCTAAGCAAGATCAAGTTAGAGTCATCCTATACCCCGTGGGGGTGGGGGGGGGGGTCCCACTTTGGTTTGGGTAGGGCGTGCCTCCGAAGTCCTGGAACTAGGACCCATATAGCCTATATCCATTTGTTGCCAAAAACGACTCGTAGTCTATAGCAAAATGTAATGTTTGCCAAATTTAACCCGAAGTTCCCCCTTTTTTTTTTTCTAAAAATTTTTTTACTTTTAGCAAATTTTTGGACAATTTTGACTTCAGATTGAGGAAATTCGACTCATGTTCTAAAATGTTTTGAAAATTTGTGACTAATTCTCAAACAATTTAGGAAAAGTTATGAAAAACTACGGCATTTCCATACAACATTGGCATTGAAAAAGGGGTCACTGAAAGGCTAAAATCGAAGTCCCCGTAGGGTCATTGGCAACGAAAAAAGGAAAAAAAAACCCCCCCCCCCCCGCCCCCATAACCTGTTTTCATTTTTTCTGGGTCTTAGTGAAAAATAGAAGTGTATGCCATAAACCAGCCAAGATACATGCCATACTGGAGGACCAACATCCACTTGCAGAGGTAGATTCCACGATTATCATGTGTTATAATGTTTTCATCATATCACCACTAATATCATTACATTATCCTGGGAAATCCTGTACACAGACCTTTTGGAGAACACTGTTAAGACGGTGGTTCATTTTCATATCTGGTGTCTAGAATTGTGCACTGTTTTGTATTTTAGCTTGGAAAGATGCCATTTTAAGATCCGAAAGTCTTTTGGATGCAAAAGACCAACGGGGAACCAAATTTAAACTCTGTGCAGTATCCATAGTCAACAAGTGATGATCTACTTGTTCCAGAACCTAAGTCAAAATCATACACTAAGCTTTAGTTCATGAAGTGTGCACTTGGGGGGGGGGCTGATTGTCTGAAATCAGCAGCCGGTCGCCGCCACACCCCCCACACCAACACAACACACACACACATGCCACAGAGTGGCAAAAGGTCAACGTTTTTGTTGATTTGTCAAAAAATCGTCAAATGTAGAGAATTTGACAGAACGTTCCACTTTTAGTGATGAGATGCTCAAAAGGACATGTTTTAGAGGGTTAATCTCTTTTACCAAAAAGTCCACATTTTCAAGTCCCGCGCCACCTAATCAAGGAGTTTCAAAAAGTACGGCGTAACCAAGTTCCAAGTAATTTGATAGGTTCTACAGCACCTAAACACGTATGTGATGTAAATCCTACCCTTAATAAGTATTGGCATATTATATTTGACCCTAAGCAAGTATACTGAATAGCGCATTTACACAGCTGAGCCGAAACGATACAGACTCTAAATTTCCAAACCGTACCAAATGTAAGTTAAGTGTAAAGTAACACTTTTTCCAGATTTCGGCGTTTTTCTACCCTTTTCACGTTACGTATTTATCGTGCACAGTCTTTAAAAAAATACCCCTTTACGTGTTTTCTTTGATCGTGCCATGATATCCCCCCCTTCTCAATGACCAATGCCCCCCCGGCTCTGGAATGGAAGGAATAATAGACTGAAAAGATACTAGTATATAACTTTTGTCCTGTTTTTTTAACGTTTTTGCGAATCGTGTTTGTTTCACGGTTATAACAATTCATCCATGGATTTGGTATTATAAATACATCACATTTCTCTGCACATTTTTCGATAAAACCACTTAGGTGCTTAGCCTGTTATGACAAAGCAAGGTATAATGGGGTTGTGTAGGGTTTCCCTATACATTGTGCCAAAAATCATTAAGGCCTAACTACTTGCTTTGGACAGACTGAGTCTGAATAACGGCAAAGTTAGCATTTCCCGAAATAGCTTATGTGCTATAACAAGAAAACAAAAAGTTCAAGTAAAAAAAAAAAAAAACAAAATAATAATCATATACAACATTCCTTATGAAATTTGCCACATTTTGGTACCAAGGTCTATATACCTTGGACGATGTATGACCGCTTTGACCTTTGACCTTGTGTCAAGGTCACTAAAGGTTAACAGAAAACATGGCAACATCGTTTTTCTTAATAGTCATACCCAGTGCAATACATTTATAGTGGTTGCCAACAATTAACATGAACTTCATAAAATCACTCTCTGGAGAACATAGGCCCCTCCACTATTCTACCATTATTTCTATAGGCGCTACAATTTAAAGATGCAAAGGGTGGTTCCTGCCTGTATCCTGCTTGGGAGTTCCCGCTCGCATTCAGATGTAGAAAACTAAATATGCAGATCATACCCCGGATCATACCAAAAGTCAAATCACCATATCCACGGTAGAAGTACAGTTACAACAAATACACAGTTTCCCAAAAGATAGTTTCCCCCTAAAATTCAAGGACATTTCGTTGCATAACTTCACTTAGAACTGGATGATTTGAAAAATTTCAAAAGTTGGGAAGAGAGGAAACATTTGGCTCTGCAACAAAAGTCGTTGTTTTTCAAAAAAAAAAAAAAAAAAAAAAAAAAGCTCCCACATAAAAACGGATTGAAAATCGGCGTGAAACTTTAAAGATGGGAGTTTAGGTGTGAAAGCCATTCTATCAAGATGAAAACTTGATATACTTAAATCGCCAGGTCATCTGTCAAAATTCCATTGTTATCGAGGCTTTTATTTTAATGAAAATCCGTTCCCGTCATGGGTATATCGTATTCAGTCAATTCAGAAATATCGTGCACCATTTGTTCTACCATTATTTTTATAGGCGCTACAATTTAAAGATGCAAAGGGTGGTTCCTGCCTGTATCCTGCTTGGGAGTTCCCGCTCGCATTCAGATGTAGAAAACTAAATATGCAGATCATACCCCGGATCATACCAAAAGTCAAATCACCATATCCACGGTAGAAGTACAGTTACAACAAATACACAGTTTCCCAAAAGATAGTTTCCCCCTAAAATTCAAGGACATTTCGTTGCATAACTTCACTTAGAACTGGATGATTTGAAAAATTTCAAAAGTTGGGAAGAGAGGAAACATTTGGCTCTGCAACAAAAGTCGTTGTTTTTCAAAAAACACATTTGGCATCAACACACACTTCCTTTTGGGTTGGTACATTTTGTGACCCCACTTTGTCTGCTCCCAGTCGAATTCAGCAGCTTTTACGGAATAAAGTGCATGTAATACTGTAATTTATTCCGTAAAGGCTGCTAAATTCGACTGGGAGCAGACAAAGTGGCGTCACAAAATGAACCAACCCCTTCCTTTTCCAAAAACTGTCAGAAAGAGTGGCACTTATTCAACTTTTTAGGCATTTTCTAATTTGGGCCCTTCTCCATAGACACTGTACAAATGGTCAGTTTATTGGGGGGGGGGGGGGTGGCGGGGGGGGGGGTCCTGGAGTGCGAGATCCTAGATAAGCCTACTACGCCCATAGCAATGGTGCTACTCATTTCCCATAACGTATCGCTGCAATCTTTTTAGCTGAATGTGATACGGCTAGCGGGACTATACGGTCAATTTTACAATATGTTACTGAGAGCAATTCTGCACACAAATTACCGTAAAATGAGAGTATACTGTAAAAATTAATTTAATCAAAGCACTTAAAACTTATAAGTTATTACCTGACGGACACCCTAAATTAGTCAGCCTATCTACAAATATCAACCAATTTTTCACGGGCCATTAACTGCAAAATTTACAGTTTTAGGTAAAATATATTACACCAAACTGTCAAATATAGCAAGTGAATTTGATTAGAAACCTGCAGAAGTTGTATTTTGTACAGGGTTTTGTTGGCAGAATTGCTGTTAGGATTTTCCTGTAAATTTTAGTACTTAATTCTTATATATTTCATTATAGTGTGCAATAATGTTTATACTCATTCAAATTCAAATAAAAGCTCTACTTTTAAATTTAGTCATTATAGAGTATTTACTGTATATCCAATATTGTCATTTTATACAGTATTTTACTGTAAATTGCACTGAAGGGATAAATTTTGATCACCATTAGCGGGAGTCCCGCCGGGATCCCCAACCGCAGCATGGGTACTCGACTAAACAAACGTGCAGAAATCTCGCTTTTGCTTACAAAATAAGCTTGCTATTTTGAAAGGGTACTGAGTTCTCCCGGGGCCGGGGGTTTTCCAAAACTTAAATGTCTCTAAGCTCAACCAGTTTGTTGACATCACCTCAATAAAATCAACGCCAGTGGCGTTACCAGTGGGGGAAAGCCCCCCCCCCCCCCCCGACAAAAAAAAATCGGGAAGGGGAGCATCAAAATGGGAAGGGGAAAAAAGGAGGAAGAAGAGGGAGAAAAAGAGGGAAAAGAGAAAAGAAAGGGGAAAAAGAAGAGGGAAGAGAAAGGAAAGAGAGAAGACAAAAAAAGGGAAGGAGAAGGGAGAAGATGAAAGAGAAGGAAAAAGGAAAGATTTATTGTAGCGTCAAATGAATTTATTGTGAAATTTGTGCTCTGAAACATTTTTTACCTTATATTATGGCAAATCCCAGGAGCTTCTGGAGGCTACGCCCTGGACACCAACCGCATAGGCCTTCGCGGCAAGACGCTCGCACATTGATCATCCCCAAAGCTGGTGTAGAAATCGGGAAATCTCTTAAGGGGGGGGGGGTATGGGGTCTGACTTTGGTAAAAAATGTTCAATTTGCGAAAATGAGATAATGCAATGGCTTAATTGTGTAGATTGTAATCTACAAAATGCTTTTTATTCGATCGCAATCGGACATTCGGTTCCCGAGATATGGCTGATCAAAGTAAAGCAGTGTACGCAAAATTTGCCAAAAACGTATAGTCTACTATACTTTATCATGTGAAAAATTTAAATGGGTTATATTTAAGATATTTTAAAAGATATTATTTATAAGCCATTTAACACATTTATTTTGGCTAAGTCGAAGTAAATAAATACTCATATTATTTTGTCCATAATTTAAAGTAATTAAATGTACTGGGTAAGTGATTATTTAAGAAAATTATTTTAAAATTTATTTACAGGACAATGGATGCACCGATTTCGATGATTCTTTCATTAATAATTATGATAATTCAGTATAAAATGAAATTTAAAATAAAAAAACCATATTTCACATCAAAAGCGCCCTCAATTTTGTCTAAATGTTTCGAGGTCTATAACTCGTTTCGTTAAAATACGCAAACAACCAAAACGAAAACGAACGTAACTAAAGAACGCTACATGCTATGCACATGAAATTTGGCACACATATTCAGCACATATAGGCCGAGTAAACAATGAAGCCCGATTTTCAAAATTTTTAAAATTACGCCATGAAATTATGTGATTGGTCGATTGCCGGTTGCCATGGCAACGGTATCAAAAGTCCGGCTTCATGGTCCACTGCGTATTTAACCCCTGCACATGCCACCCCAGATTCGTCCCATTAGCTTGTTTAGTTATTTAGTTACGTTCGTTCTAGTGTTTAGCCAATCAGAGGCCTTACGTGGTTACCATGGCAACCAGAGTAAAATTGATATGAATTTTAAAACTTTGTGACATGGGCTACAATATGATGTGTAACATGTATATACCACTATTTAGGAAAATTAAGAAAATCACTTCAAAGTTCACTGCTTCAGTCTGACCCCATACCCCTCCCTTAAGCTTTGCCCCCCCCCCAAGGGTCAGGTCTACGCCCCTGATCAAAGCCGTGTTAAAATTAATGTAAAACAGAAACCGTATGCCCCGCCAATGCACTTGGTAGACTCTGATGGGATGTTTATGTAAGAATACGGTAACAAAACGGAACATGAACATGGCTTCATTGCTCAATCGTTTGGATTCCAAACAAGCAAAGATTGTTATGGTGGTAATTTGGTGAACATTTCACTACCACTTTTTTCCGAACAAGTTTGATTATGATGTATCATGGTATTTCAGCTATAGGTGAATGCCAATGATAACATAGTTTGGTTACTAACATAGCAAAACAACATCAGAAACTGACCTATTTAAAACGGAATCATAAGGAAACGGTAAAATTATGGCGTGCGGCATGTGCAAGTTTTCATGAGGGGCATTTTTTTCCAACTCAGGCGCTGTACATAGGTAGGAATACGGATCTTTGCCGCCGCCCCACTTCGCTTGATAGTTCTCGCCAAAATCAAGAGCAATATTTTGTTTGAACTTGCCTGCAATCGTAATCGTCTCTATAAAAAAAGCATGGTTTGATTTTTTTGTCGTGATGCACGGCAGAAAAATATATACTTAATTATTATTTTATTACATAAAGACGGAAAGACGGGTCCGGCGTTACATTGGGCATATTACTTCAGGTGTGATCTAATACATTGATATAAGCATTACAAATATGCCAAAAAAAACCCCAACAAATTAGCAAGCAAACAAAAAAATGGGGGCGCTCCTTTCTGGAAATGTCCTCTCTCTTTAACGTCTGAATACCCACAATTAAAGCCTAGTTAATACTCTAAGTTATTGAAAGCAACATACTAATTACTATATCAAACGTATAGCAGTAGTTGGGTTATAGATGAGAATCCTATTCTAGAAGTTTGGGGAAGAAGGTTTGAAGATGTATAGTTTGAAGGGTGCTGAATCCGAATTTTTGGGTCCAACCACTGGAAAATGTGGGTAACTTTGTAAAGTAAGGGGGAATTAGCACAGGGGTAAATTTGAAATTAAGTCAAAATTGTGTTTAAATGTACACCAATGTATTTGTCTCATTATAAGGATTGAAAAAAAGTATAGTTTTGCACGGCTACAGCCCTGATTATAAGGTACGAGGTTATCTTGGGACAAAAAACATCCACTGTTCATATTTTGTTGAAACTGGTGTCAAATTATTGCTCTGGTCATACTGAAGCAGAAAATTTGAGGTCAAGTTTTGGTGACCCCTATAGACTATGTTTGTAGACCCTTGTTTACATTTTGGCCCTAATTATGAAACCAAATGCCAAACATGGTAAAATAAGCAAGACGGTACAATTTTACACCAGGGTCCATCCTGGGGTAAAACGTTACAACGTTTTACCCATGTGATGACCTTGACACCATAATAGGGCTTACCTTATAACTAAAGGTCCGATCCAAACGCTATACAAACTATTCCTTGTTTTATCTATGAGAGACAATACAGGGGTGCATATTGAAACACATTTGGACCTGATTTCAAATTTACCCTGTACTAACTTTACCCCCTTATTTTACAAAGTTGTCCACATTTCCCAGAGGTTGGACCCCAAAATTCTGATTCATCACCCTTTAAACTATAGAAAAACATCTTCAAACCTTCTTCCCCAAACTTCTAGAATGGGATTCTCTCATTTATATCCCTATGGAACTGTTTCGGGGGGGGGGGGTCAAGTTTGGTTTGGTTGGTCTCCAAGAGTTTGGAAGTAGGACCCATATCTATGCCACTTTTTGCCAAAAAGTGGACCATAGCTATACCAGCTAGAGGTGCAAATTTTGGACCAAATTTAACACAAATTTGGCCATTTTTCCTCGAAATTATTACATTTTAAGAAAATTTTGAATATTTTGGCTTCAGTTTTAAGAAATTGGAGTAATTTTCCTAAAATTTTAGACAAATTTGGCTTCCGATTAAGAAAAATTGACTAATTTTCCAACAAATTTAAGAAAATTTTGAAAAAGATGGGCCATTGGTATACCAGAAGGCTGAAATGAGACCGATGTCTGTGGCACGTCCCTGTATACAATATGGTCAGGGTGTTGAGTACCCCCCCGAACTGATTGGGTGGGAAACGCACAGCTTATTCTGTGGAACAATCTTCCTACAATGTAAGCTGAAATTCTAGGCATATAGCTATTGATAAAAGGAAGTAGATACTCGAGGTAATAAGGAACCTTGTGTCCCTGCCAAATTAGGCTATATATAGATTGGTTTCGGTAGTCGATCTGCAGAAAGGAAGGACGTCAAAAAACAGTGCATGCATGTGTCTTATATCTCACGCAACGCAAGACTATTTTCAAAATATTATAATACACTCTAAATTTCTGAGAGTTAAAAGTTAATCTTTACGATTGTAGTTAGGGACAAATCAATGTTGGTCTTTAAAATTAATCTCTATTGCATTAACATTAAATCATATTAGATTTGAATTCAAATCTATTCTGATTGAATGTAAGGCAAATGGGATTTAATTTTAAATCTATTTTGATTGGTCCCTAATCAATCCCACATACATAATCGCATTACAGTAGGGAATCATGTCGTCATGAGTCTTCCAAACAGGCCAATCGACCATTTTGGCGAAATTGAGTTTTTTGCATATTATGATACTATATCACAAGCTCTTTTCATATACCAAATATTGAACAAAAATAACATTCCAATTTTTAGATATAATAGATTTTTACTTTGGGGAATCATACCCAAACGCCAAATGAAAGTCTTCCAAACAGACCAATCTGCATTCGCCTGTAAAAAAAAAAAAAAAAAAAAGAAAAATTTGGCTTCCGATTAAGAAAAATTGACTAATTTTCCAACAAATTTAAGAAAATTTTGAAAAAGATGGACCATTGATATACCAGAAGGCTGAAATGAGACCGATGTCTGTGGCACGTCCCTGTATACAATATGGTCAGGGTGTTGAGTACCCCCCCCCCCGAACTGATTGGGTGGGAAACGCACAGCTTATTCTGTGGAACAATCTTCCTACAATATAAGCTGAAATTCTAGGCATATAGCTATTGATAAAAGGAAGTAGATACTCGAGGTAATAAGGAACCTTGTGTCCCTGCCAAATTAGGCTATATATAGATTGGTTTCGGTAGTCGATCTGCAGAAAGGAAGGACGTCAAAAAACAGTGCATGCATGTGTCTTATATCTCACGCAACGCAAGACTATTTTCTAAATATTATAATACACTCTAAATTTCGAGAGTTACAAGTAAGTTAATCTTACGATTGTAGTTAGGGACAAATCAATGTGGTCTTTAAAATTAATCTCTATTGCATTACCATTAAAGTATTAGATTGAATTCAAATCTATTCTATGTAAGGCAAATGGGATTAATTTAAAAATTATTTTGATTGGTCCCTAATCAATCCAAAAGATTAACTTTTAACTCTCTGAAATTTCGAGTGCAGATTTTATCGCTCAGACGGATAGATTCAGCAAATGAAATCATTTTTTTATTGCAAATAAGGCTGTCAGTTAATAAATATAATTAAATATTCGTAAGTGAAAAAATAGCAATATTATTTTATATCACCACGTATTGTCAGGCATTGGCGCACTTGTGTATTTTAAGGCGAGATAAGATAAAAACCTATAGTGATGAGCCAGTCGGAGAAGTATGGATAGAAGCACGCAGATGTAGATGGCCCAAGATGGGAAAACCAAGAAAGAGGGGCGAGTGGTGGGTAGAAGAAGTACAATACAAGAGGTATAGTGAAGGAAAAGAAAGAATCAAAGAAACGGTTTGAAATGGATCCATCTGTGGAAAATTGGGAGAGGTACAGTATAAAAAAAGAAAGCAAAGTGGAAGGAAAGGAGGGGGCCTTAGACGACCTCATGAAGAGCTGGAACAACAGCTAGGTTTAGCAAGAAAGAAGATCTACGGTATTGCTAAGACCAGGGAAAGACAAGACAGTGCTCCAGGGAAGACAACATTGTATCTCTATTTGAATGGTGAAAGTGGCAAACTGCAAGTTGGAGGGGAGCTAGGAGGTAAAAGGGAGATGGAAAGAATATTTTGAAAAGCTTTTGAATGAGGAGAATCGATATCCCTTCACTACAAAGGTACCAGACGAAGATCCAATAAGCACCCCACAACCAGATTCAAGAAGAAGGCAAACATTCATGACTGTGGAAACTATGGGATCTGGATCTGGATTGGTACGTGGCGACGGACTCGGGAACAAATCCATGTAAAAGCCACGGGAGAAGACGGAATGGCCACTTAAATTGCTGCTAAATAGTCGCGTTGCCTAATAAAGTTAGTTAACTGGGTTTTAAATGAGTTCATTAAATTGATTGAGATGATGCTATCTGGTAAACCATTCCAATCCTTGCAAGTTCTGGGAACAAAGGAGTACTTGTGGGCATCAGTTCGGCAGAATGGCTGCGCAAGCTGAAGACTGTGACCATGACGCCTTGATCTAGTAGGAGCTGGTTTAACAGTGGACTTGGGTATGGCTGATTCACCCATGAGGATCTGCTTCATGAGGATGAGACGCGATGCTTCGCGGCGTTGTTGCAAGGAATCCCAACCCAGATCATTTAACATGGAAGACACACTGGCTTCTCTGTTATAATTGCTGAAAACGAATCGTGCAGCACGCCTCTGCACCATCTCAAGCTTGTTGATATATTTAGCTTCATAGGGGTCGCAGACTGCTGACGCATACTCCTTGTGCGGGCGAACTAATGCCAGATAAGCTGTTGTCTTTGCTGCTCTGGAGCACTTTCTAAGGTTTCGTCTCAGCATGCCAAGAATTTGGTTGGCCTGCTTCACCATATGATCATACTGATAGTCCCATTTAAATTTGTGAGAAAGATACACTCCAAGATACTGGTGATGGTCCACTATAGCCAACGGATGGTTGTTAAGCTTGTAGTTATGAAGGACAACTCAATGTTGGTCTTTAAAATTAATCTCTATTGCATTAACATTAAATCATATTAGATTTGAAATTCAAATCTATTCTATGTAAGGCAAATGGGATTTAATTTTAAATCTTTTTGATTGGTCCCTACTCAATCCCAAAAGATTAACTTTTAACCTATGAAATGTCGAGTGCAAGATTTTATCGCTCAGACGGATAGATTCATGCAAATGAAATCATTTTTTTTATTGCAAATAAGCTGTCAGTTATAAAATATAATTAAATATTTCGTAATGAAAAAATAGCCAATATATTTTATATCACCACGTATTGTCAGGCATTGGCGCACTTGTGTATTTTAAGGCGAGATAAGATAAAAACCTATAGTGATGAGCCAGTCGGAGAAGTAATGGAAGATCACGCATGATGTAGATGGGCCAAGATGGGAAAACCAAGAAAGAGGGGCGAGTGGTGGGTAGATAAATTACAATACAAAGGTATAGTGGAGGAAAAAAAGAATCAAAGAAACGGTTGAGGGATCCATCTGTGGAAAATCGGGAGAGTACATATAAAAAAGAAAGCAAAGTGAGCAAGGAGGGGGCCTTAGACGACCTCATGAAGAGCTGGAACAACAGCTAGTTTAGCAAGAAAGAAGACTCGGTTTGCTAAACCCGGGAAATACAAACGTGCCAAGGGAATACAACATTGTATCTCTATTTGAATGGTGAAAGGGGCAAACTGCAAGTTTGAGGGAAGCTGGAGGTAAAAGGAGATGGAAAGAATATTTTGGAAAAGCTTGTGAATGAGGAAATAGATAATCCCTTCACTACAAAGGTCCAGACCAGATCCAATAAGCACCCCACAACCAGATTCAAGAAGAAGGCAACATTCCATTACTGTGGAAACTATGGGATCTGGATCTTGATTGGTACGTGTGGCGACGGACTCGGGAACAAATTCATGTAAAAGCCACGGGAGATAGACGGAATGGCCACTTAAATTGCTGCTAATTAAATTGTCGCGTTGTCTAATAAAGTTAGTTAAATGGATTAGCATCGATAATGCTAGAGAATCAAAAAATGTGGAAAGCATATAAAATCAGGGAAAGTGTTTACATCCATATAACTACTGCTTAATGTAGAAACAAACCACCAAAGAGAGAAAAAATGAAGTATTTGAGGAAGCTTGTCATACCGTCTCCCCCAAATATACATAGAGCGACTGCGTCTCAAAAATCTGCACTAAACAGGCTGATTGTGTGGTTTACCACGTACAGAATAAACAAAGATCAAGTATGTCTGTGTTAGGGTCAAAATGTATTCATCATGGTGTACCAATCACGCTGAAAAGCTGTGATATTCACCGGGAAAACTTTTTTGATCTCAATCGGAATTTTGATACGCACGTATAGAAATCAGATCAGATACAAAGTATTGCCGTGTCTTTAATACATGGATTCAATTCAAAAACCATGGTCAGTCGTCAGCTGATAGACAATTTGAAGTAACACGGAGTGTGTTTCCTGATTCCATGCTGTCTTGGAGTCAAGAATGTATGCTTTACCAAGTGTCTACTGATGTGGGAATGAACTATATGCTCTAAAAGCTTACATGATATGGTATGTTAATGGACACTGGGCCCTGTAATTTGAGGGAAGCGATTGTTCTCCTTCTTTAGAGAGCAGAAATATTAGCAGGAGCAATCTTCAGGGAGATCTCCAGAATCCAGGGATGTTGAAAATTTTGGGCTAGAAAAAGTAAAGTCTCGTGCCGAGCACGCTCGTGCGAATCTCTCTTTCAGTAGGCGTTTGGGCCAGACTCCTCCGCATTATGTTTGATGTGGGGGGGGGGGCACTCCTCCGCACAGCGAGTCTGTTACGTTCCCAGCATGAAAATGCTGGTAACCCTTTATAAACCTGGTTTGGAGAGGGGAGTACTTAAACGGAAAGTTGCCTTACTAGTTGGCACAACACGTTGGCCGCAGTTGGACTCGAACCACGACCTTTGGGTTGCGGGACGAGCGCTCAATCCATGGACCACACACGTGCTAGAACAGGAGAAATCTCCTCAGCAGCATCTTTCAATATCTTGGGACTTATATCATCTGGTCCGCAGGCTTTATTGACAATTGAATTAATAAAAATGAACAGATCACATTATATATACAAAATCGTAGAACTAAATCCTATACACAGAGATACATATTAATTTACAGAATCCCTTATAGTAAAATATAAAACCACACAAATACAACATCAAGATCAAAAAACAAATCCATATAGGAAAAACATCACAGCCACGATCAGACAGATATTGCAACAAAATAAATAAAAGACTAAACAACAACAACAAAACAACAACGAGTAACACAATAAAATAGGGTTAATACTACACAAAATGGAGACAAAAAACATTTAATAAAAAATGCTTTAAATGCCTAAGTGACGTTGCTTGCCGCTGGTCGGTACTTAAGTTGTTCAACCAGGTCCCAAGATAATGGAAGGTACGTTTACCAGTATTGATTACTGGGTCGGATGAAACAAAGAGCGCTCCATTTGTTTTGAACGTGTATCTATAGAATGGATGGGCACAGTGAAGCGGTCAGAAAATATCAGGAGTCAAGTTGTACGCCCTTTAAAGACTGCACACATTCTAAGAAAATTCCATCTCGTGGAAGGTTTTTACACGAAAGGCCATTTAACAGATACTTAAGATGTGTTCTTGGATGAAGTTTAATTAGTTTATCTTGGAGACCACTGGAGCAGTAGACCCACCACAACATCAAAGTAGGGTATAGCAAAGGCCAAACCATAGCACTGCTCACAATTTAAAAGTTCAAGCAGGTAAAACTGGTTTAGCTGATCTTCTAAGAAACCTATTTATGAGAACTTTTTAGCAATAAAATCACCTGTTGCGGCCCAGATAAATTTCATCGATCATAACCCCAAGTAGTTTGAAGGACCTTACACTCTTGGAATTTCATCATGATTAAAGAAATAATCGAACATCAGAAAGGCTGGCATTTGGACGTTGTACCAATAACATAATTGGTGTTATTAACATTCAAAGTCCCACTATATTTTGATAAGCCATCTAGAAACTTGATCAAGAGATCACTCTCATGTCATTCTGACGATATGCGGATAGGACTTACTACATTATCATAGTATCGTCAGCATGGTTACACTTTATTACCGACTACAGAACTGCTGACGGAAGGCCTATTGATAAAATAACAAAAAGAATAGGTCCCCAAAATGGAGCCCTGATGCCCAACCCCAACGTCAATTTTGGCGAACTCTGAAAAATTACCATTGATTTGAGTTGCCTGTTGGCGACCGCCCTCATTGACTCAACCACTTCAGTTCAGTTTTCCACTCACTCCAGCATTATTCCGCTCAGACTTCTCGTCTATTTTTTCTCGCAGTATTTTGCTGTTATATGGCATATTTTAATTTTGGATTTGCTTCCCAGTTTTGAATTTGAAGTAATGACTTAATGTTACAAGTGCCATACACTTGTTCATTGGATCCTATATTATATCTAGTAACTCCATATAGATTGATATATAGGGGGTTTCATAGATAATTATCATTTATGGCGGACGCCCATGCGTTAGAGTTCTCAAAATGCTCAAGGATGCCCAGTGGCACCCGCAGATTCTTATTATACCCACCCTAATCTATCATTTTCATCAAAAAAATTGTGCTCCATACTCACTTTACGGTCACACGAAGGTTCTACCTATAAGCTTGAATCACAACAAAGATCATTGACTAGTAGGGGGAAGTCGGGTAATGCCGAACGCGGGTAATCCCGAACGCAAGCGACTTCACTATATTGCGAAGGAGGAGACCGTTTACCACCCTATGGTGTTAGCTGCCTTTTGGACTTAGATTCAAATGTAAACTGACCAAAATGGAAATCTCGTAAATTCCCGCGAGAATTACAAAAACACTTTTTAGTGAAATGAATTTCAGAACATCTATTTCTGGATGACAATATTCACCTCTACAATGAGAGAAGAGAAAGGGGTTTAATAATTTAAAGACAGGGTGCCTTCACAATTAAAATCACGTACAACAGGGGGCACGTCCATGACGAACTTTATGAAGGAACGAGAATTACAAACTTCACCTGTTTTGGGTAGATCCCGAACGACCCTTTCCATGCAACCCATATAGTGTGTCCATCTCATCTACATAATTTGAAACTCTCATCGAGCTTTTCAATATCGCATTATTACATAACTTTATGTGCAATAAACAAAAATATTGTTATTTTTGTCCCAAAGGCGCCATGCAACCAACGTATCGCCATTACCCGTGAGTGTCGGGTAAATCCCGAACGCCGGACGCCATTTTTTTGTTTTGATCATAACTTGCTGTTCATAACAGTTGAGTTAAGAAAAACATGTGTATAGTTTGATGTTATCTTTACCAAACCTGGTTTGATTACACCATAGACTTATGGCTCAATCGAAGGTGTGCGGCATTACCCTACTTACCCTACATTCCCATGTCCCACATATTAAGATTACAAATCACCCACGACTGATAAGTTCGTGATTACCACATCAATCTTAATTTAAAGCTTCTTTCAGAATGGCAATATACTCCGATTTTTTCTTTGGAAAATAAAAATTCCCAAAGATTGACGTGCTATGCTTTACATTATTTCAATCCAGCACGATCAATATCGGCATTAATAGAATCCAAAATATGAACAAATATTATTCGAAATATACATGGTGCGACAAACCCGCCATGGTTTACATGCCAACACGGTCCCTACGAATAAGAGTGTAGTTTGGGATATGAATCTCCGATTCGTCAATGCCTTCATGAAACCAACTTTCACTGACATGGAAATATCAATATCAGATCAATTAACAATATGCGCAAATGCTCAATTTTGGGCAATAAACTTTGCACATTCAAATGCGACATCTGTAGGCCCTTAATGTCTTGAAATCTTTTGAGAATTTTTTTATATGTGTTTACTTTGGTTCATTTTACACATAGCCCTATCAGGATCATGATTAGTAACACCATCAACGACTTCGTCAGATCCCAAACAATTCTGATGATAATGACCTATTTAAAATATTGGATTTGGCTTCCATTTTGATTTTGAAGTTATGACTTAATGTTACAAGTGCCATACACTTTTCAGTGGATCCTATAGTATATCTAGTAAACTCCATATAGTTTGATAATATAGGGTGGAATAGATAATATCCTTTATGGCGACGCCATCTTCAATTTCCTCAAATGCTCAAGGATGGCCCAGGTGGCCCCGGCGATTCTTATTCTACACACCATAATCTATCATTTTCATCAAAAAAAATTGTGTCCTACTCAACTTGTAACGGTCACGAGTTTCTATTCTACCTGATATAACTGATATTCACAACAACGATCAGACTAAGTAGGGGAAAGTCGGTAATGCCGAACGCGGGGGAATCCCGAACGCAGCGATTTCACTATATTGCGAAAGATGGAAGACCGTGTTCCACCCTATGGTGTTTCAGCTGCCTATGGACTTAATTCAAATGTCAACTGACCAAAATGGAAATCTCGCAATTCTCGCGAGAACTACCAAAAAACACTTTTTATTGAAAAATGAATATTCAGAACATATATTTCTGGATGACATATCACCTCTACAAGGAAAGAGAGAAAGGTTTTAACTAATTTTAATAAGACTAGGGTTCCTTCACAATTAAATCATGTACAACAGGGCACGGCCATGACGAATGTCATGAAAGAACGGATTACAAACGTCACACTGGTTTGGGTAAATCCCGACGACCCGTTTTCCATGGCAACCCATATAGGTGTGGCATCTCCTCTCCTAATTTGAAACTCCCCGAGCTTTTCAATATGACATTATCTCATGAACTTTATGTTGCAAGAAACAAAATGGTTATTTTTGTCTCAAGTGGCTGCATTGAAAAACAAACCCCAGTTCGCTATTAGCCTTGAGGTGTCGGGTAATCCCGACCGACTGCCATTTTTTTGTTGTTGATCATAACTTTCTTTTCTAACAGGTTGAGTTAAGAAAAACATGTGGTATCGTGATCTGGTTATCTTTACCAACCTTGTTACCTAGATTATTTGCTTCATTACATCGAATGGTGTTCGGCATACCCTCCTTACCCCTACATCCACATTGTCAAACATGTTAAGATTAAAATCACCCACGATGAGAAGTTCGTGATTACCAACATCAATCTGAGTTAAAGCTTCTTAAGAATGGCAATATACTCAATTTTCTTTGGAAAATAAACAATTCCCAAATGATGACTTGTCATGCTTTACATTAATTTCATCCAGCACGATTCATATCGCATTAATAGACTCCAAAATATGAAACGAAATATTATTCGAAATATAACATGCGACACCAGCATGGTTATCAATCGTGCCAACACGGTCTCTCGAATAAGAGTGTGAGTTTGGGATATGAAATCTCCGATTCGTCCAATGCCTTCATGCAGCCAACTTTCACGACAATGAAAATATCAATATCAGATCATTACAGTATGCGCAAATGCTGCATTTTGGGCAATAAACTTTGCACATTCAAATGCGAAATCTGTAGGCCTTTAATGGTCTTGAAATCTTTGAGAATGTTATTATAGTGTTTAGCTTTGGGTTCATTACACATAGCCCTAGCATGAGAATGAGTAGTAAACCACACGAAAGACGACTTCGTCAATCCCAAACATTCTGAATGCATATGACTATAATTTAAGGGATCCTTCTTATCACTCCTCGACATAGAGATCCTGTTGGGACAATCTACAACTGATGACTGATCATCACTCACCCCTGTTGTCTGCAAAATCTTACTTCACATGTGGTTTAGATGAATTCTCCAAGCAGATACAGGGCGGATCCAGGATTGCTCAATAGAGGGGGCGCCAAATTTCCCGCTCGCCGTAGACCCATACTTTTCCAGTCCCGGTTCGAAGAAATTCTGACAAGCGGGTGGGGGGGGGGGGGGGCGTACGCGTCCGCTGGGCGCCAAAAAAGCTATATGTACACGGCGCCCGACGTCCCTTTACCGTCATCTAAGATCTAACAGGGCGCCCTGTGTCGTAAAATGCATTTAGGCTAATGAAAGTTGATTCCCAGTTCCCCGTTTCCCGACTCCGGTCATGAAAGAAGCCGATCAAATAATTCATTATTTCCAAAAATAATTCATTATTTCATATTTTCCCACTGTTTAAAAGACAAAAAAAACGTATGTTTACATGTGATCTTACTCACTAATGATGCCTGTTAAGGCACTGTTTAGCAATGACAGTGGGTAGAAGAATCAGAAACGTCCATTTTCTAAGATCAAACTAATTTACTTTGGTTCCCGGCTCTTTACCTTACCTACTTCCGTGTGTGTTCTATTAAACCACCGATCGATCGATTGACTAGGTAGACTTGGCAAAATGCTGCGTGACTAGGATTTAAATGGATATATACCACACGGGCGCATTGACTCGAGACTAGGATTAGTCTCTCCGACAGGCTGCATATCAACCACTTCAATTGACGAAGTTTACACTTACAGCCTGTAGTAGAATGCTAGACTAGGTTGAAATGGGAATTTCTACGTGCATTGGGTAACAGCAACTATCATTTAGCACGTTCAAAATATGATATAGTGAAATTTACCAGCGCGGATCCAAGCAGGGGAGGGGGGGCGGAGGGGGGCGCGCGTCTCCCGGTCATTCTGCAAATTCTTGCAAATCACCCATTTCGAACTATTTGGGACAGTTGGCCTACAGCCTTTCAGCCCCACGGTATTATTGACGTTTTTCAAATGCTGGATCCGCCCCTGTTTACTGTCAATTTTTTCGAATGTTTTTTTTTCATAAATATCTATTGAAAATAAATTTACATTTAGATAAATACATTATATTTGCGAAATTCCTGGTGTCATTATTTGTTTTAACACGTTACCCCTGCTTGAAATACGTACATTTCCTATGTGAAGTCATACCTCCAGAGACAACATGGAGGCTTTCATCAACATGCTTTCCTTGCCATGTTACCTGTATTGTAGTTGCAAAAATTGTGTTCAAGAAAAATGTGTGTATCAAACAACATTTCTAAAGAAGTGCTTTATCAAAGCACTTCTATGTGTACCAAAAGTTTATTAAATGAAGCCCTGGTCATAAGTATGTGTTTCGTGCCTCAAAACAAAGCATACGGCAGTTAACTTGGCATCAATAATAAAATCTTAAAATAATGAAGAATGAATAATGAAACATTCCCCACTCAGTCCTGAAAAAAAGAAACGGGAACTGGGAATCAACTTTCATTAGCCTTAACATATCTAATTCGCGCCGTCGCTCTACGGCGCCTGATGCCCTGTGCTCTCCTCTAATCCTCCTCTGGATAGAATCTGCAGTAAATGGTAAATCAGCTTGGGCAAGGATATGCCCTGACTAGCTTCCAAAATGGCTAAGTGAATTCGGTGAGTTGCTAAATCAATAATAAACAAAATGGCCGTCCCAATGAGCAATTACACACAAGTTAAAATAAAAACCCCAAATGTCCGATACCTCCAATTCCTGGGTGTGTAAAGCACGAAATCACTACGAATCCAATAAATGTGGCATTTAAAAGTGGATGGCAAACAAAATCAAGATAAGCTTCTTCGTTTTCCCCCCCCCCATTATTGTAATGAAGATCATGGAGAGGATCATTGATGCAGATCAGGGAATAGTGAACACCATTAGCGGGATAGCAGTTGACTTCAGAATAGGGTGTGAGTTCGGCTGAGCCATTGTTCATTATCATGCAGATAATCAAGAGAAATGGGGATGCCCCTGGGATGCGCAGGAAGACGCTTTGTGGCCTATTCCGTTTCAGACCTGAACCTCGAAGCTCGCCGCGGCGAGTTTTGGGGAAAAAGTGTTTCAAAATTCTTTAGTATTTCTTTACCATCCATTTGACTCTAGGCTGCGCTGCGGTAAAAAAATTTCCCGCAGCAACACGACCCCTACCCTATATTTGAAGCATTTAGCCCTCGAAACGGAATGTCTATAAATACCTGAGACTATCCTGAGTCCGAATATTCACCTAATCACAATTTTTTACCTATTTCATGTCAATATCCAGCGATAAATTGGCTTCGCAAGCCTAAAATGTTCGCGCATGCGGTCCGGGCTTCGCTTCATGGCTCAGACTATTTCAATTGTGAAATGGTTGCAGGGAAGCAGCGTAACGTCAAACTGCCTGACCTTGCCAGACCGGTCAGCGTGGAGGCTGGAATTTCTAGTGCAAATACGGTTGTACATGGAAGACTGTCTTTAGGAGCGGTCATTATTTACGCCGGGGGGGGGGATGGCGGAGTGTTCAACTTTTTTTCGGCAAAATTTTCGCTTCCCCCTCGCTTCCGTTCAAAATTTCACGTTCCCCCCTTGATCCGCTGCGTTGCCATTTAAAAGTTCATGTTTCCCCCTCTCTCGTTGATGAAAAATTTCATGTTCCGCCCCCTCTATTACAGAAAATTTTCGGGTTCCCCCTAAAATCCTCCCCCCCCTGGCGGACAGATAGAGACAGATAGACCGTTGGCTGGGTGGGTCGCCCGTGTGCATGAGATGTGCCCTAAGTTACTCTTCACAGCACAGCCATTTACTAGACCCAGCAGACATATAAAAAAGTGAGGTAGACTTTTGCTACCCCGTCACTTTTTTCGCTCAAGGGCGTTTTCAAAATGCCGCCATGCCATTTAACACCATATATGGCCGTTTTCATAGGCCACTATATGGGGTAAATGGCCCAGGTTTTGTAGTGTTTTTTCTATTTTTTGTTATGTCAATGTATAGAGCGTTCACATTCACCACTTAAATTATTCCTTAGTGAGGTCACTTTTCAAAATGGCCGCCAAATGCCATTTAACACCCATGGATGATGTTTTTAATAGCCATAAAATGTGGTAAAGTGGTCCAGTTTTCAATGTTTTCCTATATTTGTTGATGATCATATGTATAGAGTGGTCACAATTCCTACTTAAATGTATTTGTAATGGAGGCGCTTTTCAAAATGGCTGCCAATGCAATTATCACCTCTAAAGTTGGTTTAAATAGACAAATATGGGGTGAATGTCCCATTTTTTCATGTCTTGTTCTATATTTGTGGATGTCAAATGGTATAGAGCGGTCACATTCACCACTAAATGTATTCCTGAATGATGACACTCTCAACATGGCCGCCAATGGCGATTTAAAACCTTATAATGATTTTTAATAGCCAAAAGGGGTGAAATGGCCCAGTTTTCCCTATTTGTTAATTTTTTTCCCTCTATCATTTGTTGAGTTTTCAGACCTAACATAATTGCGGTTTCTTTTTCCTTTTTTCTTAGTTCTTTTTATTGATCTTAATGGATTTTTCTAATTATGGTTTTTCAGTTAATGGATTTAAGATTTGTTATCCTACAATGCTGTTATTAG